>PVJC01026585.1:0-23900 GCA_004026665.1 Murina feae
GAACAACATGCAGGGGAGGGCAAGAGTCTGAGAGATCAACATAGAGGGGGTGCCTGCTCCAAGCCTCCACGGTGTGCCTGGGGGCAGGCCCCCGGCAGGTAGACACACACAGGAGGACTGCTCCGAGCCTCTGATGCGGCTGGGGGCAGGTCCCCAGTGGTGACACACACACACACACACACACACACACACACACACACACACACAAAAGGCGCCTGGCAGACTGGGGCCATCATAGGACATACACTGAGGGGTCCCAGACTGTGAGAGGGCACAGGCCGGGCTGAGGGACTCCCTCCACCCCGAGTGCACAAATTTTTGTGCACCGGGCCCCTAGTTTTATGAATAAAAGATGATTTATAGAATTCATTATGTGTTCAGAGAGTCACTAATTTTCAGGGTGCAGTCAGGTAGTCATAGTGAAATGAGTACACACACAAACCATGAAAATAGAAAGCATGGGTCTCTTTTTCTGGGAACCTGGGGGTATTTTTTTTTTTAATGAGAAAAGCTACTTTTAGCCCATCTAGCTTACACAGAATTCATGTGAGGATAGGCTGAGCACTGCTGCCTTAAACCTCATCCCTTATGTCACTTCCCATCATGCCTGTGGTTACTTTTCTTTTAGTTCCCCTAGTCTTTACAATGTTTTGCATTATAGAACTTATGCTATTTTACAATAAATAACTTTACCAGATCTACACAATAGGCATTTCTCAAGAATGTTCTCTTGCTGTTATTCTCTAGGTTTGGCTGCTTGTAGTATTTTTTCTAAGTCCCTCAGACTAGTTTTTGTTTGTTTGTTTTTAACAGTATGATTGGCTGTGTTTAATATCATATTATTGTTTTACTTCCTCCACCGGTGGAATGAATCAGATGTGAATATCTGGCCAACAGGAACATCACCATCAGATAATATTTATTAATCATTTCATGTGTTTTGGAAATGCATTCAATATCCATTCAATTTGGGAATGCATTCATTTAATTGATCAATACTCATGATGTCCTTACTACATTCTCAGTCATTGCTCATTGCCAAGTATATATCTATATTTAAATTGCTAAGGGATTTATTATCTTATCTAATAAAAGCATAATATTGAAATTGACCATTTCTTTAGGATGCCTAAGCCATGCCCACCAGCCAATCAGAGTGGCTGTATGCAAATTAACCCAGCCAAGATGGAGGCCAGCACTCACGGAGCTGAGTAAACAGGCAGCTTCTGTTGCAGCAGGAGTGAAACTGTTTGACGGCCACCTGGGCTTCTCTTGGCTCCAGGCAACAATATATTTGCAACATTGTCTCAATTATAGAAGTCTCGGAGGTGAAGCAAACAGCAATCCTGCCTAGAGTCTACTAAGGCAACATTGTCTCAATTATAGAAGCCACAGAGTTGAAGCAGACAGGAGGCTCCGTTACCTGCCTAGGCCTCAGCTTAAAGGAACAGTGTATCAATTATGGAAGATAAACAAACCCCAGAAACCTGCTTCCAGCCAGTCTTGCTGGGACATTGGGTCAATGGGAGCTGTGGGCAGCCTGAAAGCCTGAAAACACCCCTCAGCCCATCACCCAGGTTGGCCACACCCCAATGGGGTGAAGGACCCCACTGGGGGGCTTGGCCAGCCTGCAGACAGCCATCAACCCCTCACCCAGGCTGGCCAGGCACACCAGCAGGTGGATATCCCCAGAGGGGTCCCAGACTTCGAGAGGGCACAGGCCGGGCTGAAGGACCTCCCGAGTGCACAAATTTTTGTGCACCAGGCCCCTAGTCTATAATACATATAATATTTATTTTACAAAAACTCATGCATATTGTATATTTTTTTATTTCCTTCTATGAGCCTGGTATTATGCTGTTTTATGTACATTATTTCTATTACTCCCTCAAATCTATTCAGAGTGGAAGTTATTATACTCTCTTTTTATGAATGAGGCATTGAGGCTCACAAGCACTGAGTAACACAGCTAACACCACAGATCCAGTATTTGGGGAGGGATTTTCCAAGCCCAGACCCTGGTGCTGCAGCTCACCTCTTTCCTAGACCACAAGTGTTGGGGACATGTACCAAACCTTATGGAAAAGTCTTCATAGTAAGGGGAACATATCTTGAAATTTCACTGACCCTATAGTTCTTTCCATTAATTATTCACTCAGTGTTTTATTTTTTACCTGGCTTTTGATTAATTAAAGGTTGTAGTCATTGATTTTGACTACATAAATAAATCACCAAGTCCATAGACAAAGAATGTAGAAAAAAAGACAAAGAATAAATCTATGTGCAAGGGAAGAGGAAGAGCTCTAAACATATGAACATTATGACTCTAAAACTGAAAATTCTCTTCAGTTGGGAAAATTCTTCAGGGGGAATAAATCAAACCTTACCAAAGTGACCTAGATCCTTTCTTTCCTTATCTCTTCCTCACCCTCTGCCTTCCTCTTCTCCTCTCTCTCTCTATTCCTCTCTCTCTCCCTCCCTTCCTTCAGTTGTCCTTCCTTTCACTTTAATTAGTTATGTACATGCAAGGTTCTACAATGGATGCTTGAATGAGGATGATAAATCCTAGAAGACATATGTGTAAGGAGAAAATTATAAAATAAAATCAAGCCAGTTGAATATTGTCAATGTAGAGATTTAAGTAAAGACAATGAAGCAGATTAAATATATAAAAATAACATATATATGTGTATATGCATATATTCAAATTTTTAGTTATATATAATGAGGAAATACATTCACAGTATATGCCTTAAAAGAGAAAGTTTCTTGAGAGCAAGGATCATGTGTTATATTTGCCTTTTTAGAACTCATCCTCTGAACCTATCTTATCTGTAATAACTGATCCTCAATAAGTACCTAATGTACTTTCTTTAGTGAAGGCTTAAGATGACAAATTCTTATTTTCTTCAGACTCGTTTTATCTATGAGTCTTAAACTTTTGTGTGTTGAAATTGTACTCAAAACCTCTATGACAACCACAATACTTGTAAAATATCTGTTGGCTTTTCAATTTTCAGAGTGTTGTCACATAATTATCTCATTTTTATTTTTTTAAACAGCCTGGGTTCTCCTTTCTCAGGTGAGTCAATAGAGGTCACAGAAGCCTCTGTGATTTCCTGTGGTCACTCAGCTGGGAAAGGGACAACCAAAATCCTGGGCTTCCAAGCCCCAGCCCATCACATTATACTGACTCTGTGAGAAAGAGTTTATAGTGAGACTTTCAGACACAAGCTTCCCTGTGCCTCAGAGGACAACTGGCCTCACGAGGCCAGACATGGCCTGTTGGCTTTCTTGATAATTGAGCGTCAGACATGTGTTGGAACTGACCAAACTGGGCTCCAATGAAAGCAAGACTTTGTCAGTGGGGTGGTCCATCAGTCAGTGTGACCTTGTCAGTCAGTGTCATGAGATCAGTTAGGTGCCGGCACAGCTCTCTGGGCTAACAAGCCTCCTCTAGTTCCTGGTTGGACAAAGACCAATTATGGTTCAGTTAGATAGTGAGGCTTCCTGAGAGTCTATCTGCCAACCAGTCAGTTAATGATCAGGTTAGTTGGTCCTCTTGTAAACCAGTTAATCTGTTCCCTCCATCAGTTAATCCATTAACTAGACTTCCTCTAAGTCAAGCCCTTATAAGTTAATCCTCCATAAAGTGCTCAGTGGTCAGTCACAGTTATCCCCCCTGTAATCCAGTTAATCAGTGTCACTGTTAGACATTGGTTTCCCTAAGAAATTAGTCTTCCAGACAGCCCAAAAGTAGGTCAGTCAAAATAAAATTAATTTCAGGAAAGTTGGATTCTCTTTTTTTTTTTTTCTTTAAATCTTCACCCAAGGATTTGTTTATTGATTTGAGAGAGAGGGAGACAGAGAGATGTGAGAGAGAAACATCAGTCAGTTGCCCCCATATGCACTCTGAATGGGAATCAAACCCACAACATGGTTAGGTGCCCTGACTATAATAGAACCCGTGAACTTTTGCTGCTCCAACAAACTAAGCCACTAGGCCAGGCTTTGTATTCCTCTTGGTTTGCCTTCTACCAGCTTCTAAAGCTGGGGATAGCATAATAGAAGCGATGCTCTAGGGAAGGAGCTCTAGATCTTAGCATGTTTTGGACGGGAAGAATTCAAAACAGGAACCAAAGCATAGGTTACTGAAATCACTCATACAGAGGTAAAATGATCACATTAACCCAGTGGGAAGCAGAAAAAAAGTCTCTTGGTGCCCTGGGTGGTCTTCTCAGTGGTTAGTGTGGCAGCCCTGGGACCAAAGGATCTTGGGTTCAATTCCTGGCCAAGGGCATATGCCTCAGTTGCAGGTCCCTCCTGTGCCCAAACTTTCAACTTTTGACAACCGATCAATGTGTCTCTCTCAAGCTGATAAATTGATGTTTCTCTCTCTCCTTCTCTTTTCCCTCCCTTCCCCTCTCTCTAAAAAAATAAAATAAAAAGAGAGAGATCAAAAAATATATTCGAATGAAGATTTAAAAAAAAAAGTTTCCTAGTATCTCTCTTTAGATATTCCACTTAAAAATAAACATTTCCACAACTGCCTCAAATATGACTTTCATCCTCTATTCTCTCCTTATTCTACCAACAATTTCATCACCCAAACATAGAAATTACCTTTAACCCTATATTATCCCATGTAAATCATTCATTCAGAAAATCTTGTCAATTATGCTTGGTAAATGTCTTCTCTTTCAACCTTATGGCCACTGCAAGTATTCATGAAGCTTCTACTGAAGTAGGTACTAGGATAGAGTGAAGGACAGGTGGTTTACAATCTAGGGCTGTAATAAGACAGACATTGCTACAGAGAAGTACAAGTTCCTATTTTTGTGCATCACTAGGCTGTGAATCCTAATGTGAAGGGTTAATGAAGGCTTTTCTGGGGAAATGACATTAAAACTGAAACCTAAAAGGTAAAAATGAATGAAATAATGTAAATAATACCCAGAAAGAGGTAATATCATCTGCAGTGGTCCTAAGCCAATAAAGGACTTGGTGTGGGGGTTAGGGGACAAAGAATTACATGAAACTAATAGATGATCAATTCTGTGTGTCTTTTGCTAAGCTACCAAAATTGCTTTCACATTTTCTTTCCTTTTCTCTTAGACTATCCTTATAAGTTTTTCAACTTGCTGCTAGTGTGACCTTTTTAAAGTGCAAACCTCGTTATGCTACAAATTCCATAACAGTTCCCCACTGCCTACTCAGTAAAGGACAAACTCGCAATAAGACACATGGGATCCTTCAGTTTCCTTCCCTGAGTCTTTCACCCTCTCCAATGCTAAGTGCCATTTATGGCTCTTCAAGGGACTCATATCTGGTCACCTAATGTCCTTGCCAAGTGATATTTTCCCAACCAGGAATGCATTTGCTTGCTTGGAAAATGCCTGCTCATCCTTTAGTGGAACGCAAATGCCACATTCTCTAAAACAGATGTCAATAAGTTATAGTCCATAAGCCAAATCCAATCCCTGATTGTCAAAATGCAAGCTATAAGCTAAAACATTTTTTACATTTTGTGATATGTGAAAATTTCATTAAGTTAGAATTTCAATGGCTATAAATGCAGCTTTGTCGGAACACAATCATACTCCTTTGCTTACACACTGTCTGTGGCTGCTCAATAAATATTTATTAAATGAACGCATGAATGGGAATTGGAGTTACGGCCATGAAAGGTGAGAATGAATATGGGATGTGCTGAGCACTAAAATGATAGTTTATATTCACATCACAAATATGTGCTACTTTTCTTAATTGCTTTTAGCTGAATTTTAAAAATGTAATAAACCAGAAATCATTTTCATTCAAATGCCAGAAAATAAGAGAAGTTTGACTGAAGCGTATTACTACATACTACTGCATAGTAAGGCCTTACAAGCTCCAGTAACTAACTCTGAACTTTTATTACCTTGGGTTTCATTTCCTGACTTTTGTAGGAATGATTCTGATCAGGATATTCACAGTTGCTGATGCCTTTGTGTGCTCTTGGGCCAACTGCTCTTTTCATATTTTCTTGCCACTGATTTATTTGTCTTCTGCACATGAGGTTACGTTTAACTCGGCTGAAAAGCAAGATTATCAGAAATTAAAAACCATGCCTGTACACATACATACATCTGCACATACAGAGAAACAGACACGACACATGCTGAGAATCCACAGGACAGGTGGGGGGATTTTTTTTTCTCAATTATTAATTCAGTGGCCATTACAGCTTTCACCCAGGATGTGTCTACTACTGAGATTTAGACAAGACAGTTGTTTTCATTGAAATGCTCAGATGGGATCTCCAGACATCCATTTAGAAGGATTTATAAAGCCCCTGGGAATTAATTAATTCTGAGCAAAAAAGATTGTCTAGAGAACAAAGCAGTAACAGAGGTTTGGTGGTCACAAAGAGGTGACTGAAGTAGAGTATTTGTCCTTTCGAATTATCTGCCAGACCAGGTCCCATGCATTCCTCTCTAGTCCCTATATATGAAAGTTAGATCTGAAAATACAGTTCTCACAATCTTAGTATGATGTTGAGTCACAACAGCATCGCTGTAGGTCCCCTTTAAGACAGCGCTTAAATAAACGGGGTCAAGGGAAGAAGAAAGGCCTTTCTCTCACTTGGCAATCTTAAGTTTAGAACAGATTCGCCCTTAAGTGGCAGTGACAGAGGCACAGACTATGGTTCTGACCACCTATGAAGGTACCCACAGAAGGGTTGTGTGCAAAGAATGCTGTACCCAGTACCAGTGTCGACAATGAATCAGCACACAGGTCTCTGGGAACAGTAAGGCGGCCACCTAAACTTGAAAGGTCAGAAGTGTCCTCAAGGATGAACTCCCTTAACTTGAGACCTATACAAAGGAGTGAGGAGGAGGAGCAACAACTACTACAAAGGCTTGGCCGTGATGAAGATCATGGCCCATGGGGGAACTGCGACTCATTTAATTTTTACCACAACCCAATGCAGTGAGTACAGTGATCATCTTCCTTTAAAAATGAGAAGCTGGAACAGAGAGGTGATGTAACTTACCTAAGTTACATAGCTAAAAAGTGGAAAATATAGAATATACACTCAAGCAAACTGACTCCCAGGTCTGTTATCCTAATGTCTATTTTATAACATTACTAGTTAATAGATATCTTTAATTAATCATGTATTACATGATGTTAACCATTTCAGATGTTCAAAGTCACTAATCATCTGAAAGATGCAAATCGAAATGACAATGCAATACCATCTCACACCTGTCAGAATGGCTATCATCAACAAATCAACAAGAGACAAGTGCTGGCAAGGATGTGGAGAAAAAGGAACCCTCGTGCACTGCTGGTGGGAATACAGATTGGTGCAGCCACTGTGGAAAACAGTATGGAGTTTCCTCAAAAAACTAAAAATGGAACTCTTATTTGACCCAGTGATCCCAATTCTAGGAATATATCCTAAGAAACTAGAAACACCAATTAAAAAGGATATATGCACCCCTATGTTCACAGCAGCACAATTCACCATAGCTAAGATTTGCAAACAACCTAAGTGCCCATCAGCAATGAGTGGATTAAAAAACTGTGGTACTTGCCATGACCGGTTTGGCTCGGTGGATGGAGCACCGGCCTGCGGACTGAAGGGTCCCGGGTTCGATTCTGGTCAAGGGCATGTACCTTGGTTGCGGGCACATCCCCAGTGGGAGGTGTGCAGGAGGCAGCTGATCGATGTTTCTCTCTCATCGATGTTTCTAACTCTCTATCCCTCTCCCTTCCTCTCTGTAAAAAATAAAACAAAACAAAACAAAACAAAACAAAAAAACTGTGGTACATCTCCACAATGGAATACTACACTAAAAAAGAAGGAGTTCTTACCATTTGCAACAGCATGGATGGAATTGGAGAGCATTATGCTAAGTGAAATAAGCCAGTCAGAGAAAGATAAATATCACATGCTCTCACTCATTTATGGAATATAATGAACAACATAAACTGATGAACAAAAACAGATCCAGAGACAGAGCAAGCATTGATCATACCATCAAACCTTAGAGGGAAGGTAGAAGAGAGTGGAGGTAAAGGGGAGAGATCAACCAGAGGACTTGTATGCGTGCATATAAGCCTAACCAACGGACACAGACAACAGGGGTGTGAGGGCATGAGTGAGGAGGGGATGGAGGGTATTGGGGGGATAAGGACACATATGTAATACCTTAATCAATAAAGAAATTTAAAAAAAATGTATTATAAATATATGTTTAAAAAAACATATATTAAGTACTTTATATGTATTATCTGATTTAAATACGTTCCAGTAATCTCTTGCTTCATACCACAACTTAGTGTCTTAGATCTATAACAGTCATTATTTTGCTCATGAATCTGCAATTCGGGCTAGGCTCTGCGAGGAAGGTTTATCTCTGCTTCATCCAGTGTCAGTTCAGTTGAGGTCTCAATAATCTGTTTTCCACATGGCTCACTGACATGCTGAGAAGTTAGAGCGGGCCAGGAGCCTTAGTGACTTGTCATTGAGTGTCTCTGTGTGTCCTAGACTTCCTCACAGTTTATGGCTGGGTTTCTAGGTCCATCATCCTGTGAGAGAGTCAGGTGAAAGCTGTATAATTTTTAATAGCCTGCCTCAAAAGTCACAAAAAAGCCAGAAAAAGTGATAAAGACGTGTCCAGGATCAAGGGGAGAAACACTTTTAGATAACAGGTTCTGAAATTACATGTGAAGTCAAGAATATGGTTGCAGGCACTTAGGGGAAATACGTTCATATGTATTTCTGACTTAACCTTTATGATAAAACTATGATGTAGCCTGGCCAGCATGGTTGAGTGGTTGAGTGTTGACCTATGAGCCAGGAGGTCACAGTTTGATTCTTGGTCAGTACACATGCCAGGGTTGTGGGCTCAATCCACAGTAGGGAACATGCAGGAGGTGGCCAATCGATGATTCTCTCTCATTATTGATATTTCTATCTCTCTCTTCCTTTCCCTTCCTCTTTGAAATAAATAAAAATATATTGAAACATTATGATGTAAGTTTTATTGCCATGATTTTGAAGATGAAAACACAGGCTCAGAGACACTAAGCAACTGGACCACAGCAATGTAGCTGGTACATGATGGGACAGACAGCAGGTTCCTGGTTCACTACTCCATGCATTATACCATCTTCAGCTTCAGGTGGTTTCTCCTTACTTAGCCTTTCCTAACCACTACATTCTGAGCATTACTCCTTGTAATACTTCATGATCTTATATTGCAAGTATCTACTATTTTAGTTATCACACTGATTGAAAGGGTAGGGTTTTAGAATGATATTTAAATACAAACTTTAGAGCCAGAACTTGTGGGGTCAGACTTCAGTTCTACCACTTTCTGTTAGTTGTTTGACTATAGATGGTCACTTGGCCACTCTCAGTCTTCTGATCTTCAAAATAAGGATAATAATACCAATTGCTAATGCCAATTTTGAAAAAAAGGGAGATTATAATAAACTGCTTAGAACAGTGCCTAGCATATAGTAATTGCTATACAAATGTTAGCTGTTTGTCTTGGATTTAATTACAGTTGGTCTTCATATCCAAGAATTTTGCACCTATAGATTTAATATACAGTTAGGCCTACAGTGGCTGCATTTGTACTGAACAGGTATATTTTTTTGCAATTATTCCTTAAACTATACAGTATACCAATTATTTACATATCACTTACATTGTACTTGGTATTATAAATAATCCAGAGATGATTTAAAGTATACAGAAGGGTATATGAAGGTTATAAGCAAACAATATACAATTTTATATAAGGAACTTGAACATCATAAATTTTGGTATTCATTGGGGCCCTGGAACCAATCCCCCAAACATATGAAGAAATGATTGTATCTGAATGTCTGCTTCTCCTATAAGAAGGGCAAAGTTTCATCTTATTCTTCTTTTTACTCTAAAGTTTAGTCCAGGACTTCAATATATAGTAATTGTACTAAACAGAGAGAGCTCTGTCATATGACTTGTTTTGTTCAATGAATCTCCAAATTTCAAATAATCAGACTTCCCCCAAATTCTCTTTTAGAAGAAAAGGCATATTTTAAAATAAACTAAATGTTATTAAAAATTTAGTCACAAAAGTTGATGCATATCACATAAGTAGTACTACACCTTTGTGTTCTACATCTTTTACATTTTCTACTTTAATTGCATATTTAACAGTTAAAAGAGATGTTTAGAAGTCATCATTGGCATCTTCTTTATTTTATATATAAGAAAGCTAAATGTCAGAGCTGTTAACTCTTTTTCCATTGGTCATTTAGTGATAAAGCTCAGACTAGATCCAGGATACCCAGTATCCTTGTTTGCTTCACTTCGTCCACTTCATGTATTCAAAGAGAAATAAACATTAATGTGATACTTAGTAAATGCAATAACCCATTCATTCATGAGTAGTAATAATTTTTGAGTGCTCACTATATAGAGGTGCCATGTTAGGTTCTGGCAATGTGAAATGAATGACTCATAGTCATGGTTCTCAAAGATAGACATGTTGAAGGGAACAGATATGAGCACATATAACCTCCACACTACATGAGAAGCCTATCCAAGCACATGATAACCTATATAGTGTGCTTCTGGGGAACAAGTAAACCCAAATCTAAGGTAAGAACCCATTATCATTCTCTAGAGGTAACACATGGGTTGTGTCTTGAAGAATGAATAGTTTTTCATCCAAGGATAGAATTCTAGACAACAGAAACAACTGGATCAACTACCACATGCTCATTTTATAACCATTGTGGGCCAGGCCATATGCTGTAGACCAAAGTATAAGGGTCAGCAAGATAATAAGGTCCCTGCCCATGTAAATGTGCATTTTTTTATTGTTGTGGGAAATTTGAAGCATTAACTATGAGTGATTTGTCTTTTAAAAGTTTCAAGAAAATATCTAAAGAAGATTTAACTCGCAGGTAGAGAAGAGAGGTTAAATGACATTCGGATTAAAACTTAGAGGGTTAACTACCTTAACCAGAATATAGAGAAGCATGAGAGAATGACAATACCATGTCTAATGGCTCTGTGGTAATCAGCTGTTTATGAAGATGAGCACAGTTTTCACATACACAATAGGGACAGGAGTGACTTGAGATGGCTCTAGAAAGGTAGGTAGGGCCAGGTCAAGAAACAACTGTGAGGAATATCAGTAAAGACATTGCAAAATTTAAAAAGAGAGGTTAGTGAAATGATAAAATTTGTAATCTTAAAAATCACTCCAACTCTATGAGGAAAGCTACAAGGGTGTGACAAACAGGGTACTAAACTGAAGGCAGTTTTATAAAGCTGGAATTTAGGGACTGAGGGGGAGTTTCAGGAAATGCAGGCTGGACTCAGATCTTGAAGGAAGTCCCTTTCATCCAGGGTAAGACTTGTGCATTTTATTCAGCTTGCAATCAGAGCACATTGATGATTTACATGCAAGAGAATAAAATGTTCTGACCACAAGAATCATGCCAAAAAGATTCATGTGCATTCAGATACATTGATAATAAATTTTTAAAAACTGCAAATATTTTATTAAAAGTTGGAAAGAAAACAAAGAACTATGCATTTAAATTAACCAGAAGGCTTGTTTCTGCTTTCTAGTTATTTGATGTTTGTTGAGGACCTCAAATATAAACATAAATAAACTCAGACATGGTAGAGAAGGGCAACTAATGCCAGGTGGGATGGGCTTTCTGGTAAACCTATGTGAACTCTCCAAGGAAATGTCTGGGCATATACCTGAATAGTGCCTGTCTTTGTGATGCAACCTAATGCTGGCTCTACTTGCTACAATTTTCCTTTGTGCCTCTGGGTGGTAATTACAGATTGTTTGATCTTAGTCAATAAAATACTCTTCAATTTCCCCTGAAGACATCAGAGATATACTTACTATAGTAAAAATATTTTCCCATGACACTATTTGAATTTCAAACATACATTTGTCCAGTCATTCACTTCCTAGCTATTTGTACATGTGGTTATTTTTAACGTATAGGCTCTAAGTGCAAATTAAAAGTATAAGACCATTACTCATATTTCTGGAGGAAAGATGGATGGATGTTCAACAAATTACACCTCATTTTAATAGAAATTGTGCTGATGAAACTCACGAAGATTAACTTTGACTCAATCTACACTGGTTGTCTCCCATGACAAGTTTATATTCTGAAGTTCATATTAAACTGATGATGTAAGAAACACCTATGTTCAGAGATACCTTTGAAAATTCAATGGAATCCTATGTAATAATTTTCTAAATCACTTGTCTCATACATAGTTTGGTCCAAATTATGCTCCTCAATTTATTATAACCACTCATCTTAGAGTTTTCCTATAAAAGTGGAAGCAATCCTTCTTCACACTTGTATTATAAAGAGGTGCCATTTTATTTAATAACTTATGAGGTGCTACTTGTAAATGCACCTGTAGCAAGGGTAGACTCAAGAGAGAGACAAAGATCTTGAGTTTGTCAAATGACTAAGTAATTAAAACTCATCAATACATCCACAAGGAATAGGGGGGAAAATCACACCCTGAACTCTGCCATTGTCACCTTGGAATGTGAAACAGTTTGTATCCTCATTAATTGGTAGAATATACAACTCTAATGTTAGAAGTAGAATGTTTTCTATATGCTACATTACACTGTATTATATCACACTAAGTAGCAGACTAAATAAATATGATTTTTAAATGTAACTCATACTGTTATATGGCCTGGCCTGTGAAAAATGTCTTTGAAACAAGTGAAAGTATTCATGTTTTACATCAACTGTCTTCAAAACATGAAGAATCTCTCAATATTATGATGATTCAAATAAATTTGGTAAGGGATGTAATAATTTGTAGTAAAAGTTGAAGTACTATTCTAAAAATTCATTAGTAATAGTCTTAAAATTTGAACTCACTTATCAACATAATGAGCACGAAAAGATTTTGTTTTATTGTTTTTCTGAGAAATATAGGATAACCCCAAGTCAAGAGAAATGTGGTAGCCCCACTTTAAAAGGGCATATAACCTTGAGGAGATTAGATATGTATATAATAAGTTAAATACTAGAGTGGTTGGATAGTTACAAAACATACAAGACCACAGAATAAATGGGTGCCATGATGCAAATATGTGATTAAACAGGAATCAAATTAGCAGTAAAGACATTAAATGCCATGAGGTCATATCTACAGAGTGAAGTGTGTTGGTATTGTAAAGAAAACTTCAGCCCTAACCGGTTTGTCTCAGTGGATAGAGCGTCGGCCTGTGGACTGAAAGGTCCCGGGTTCGATTCCAGTCAGGGGCACATGCCAGTGTTGTGGACTCAATCCCCAGTGGCGGGGGGGGCGTGCAGGAGGCAGCTGACCCATGATTCTCTCTCACCATGGATGTTTCTATCTCTCTTTCTCTTCCCTTCCTCTCTGAAATCAACAAAAATATATTTTAAAAAACAACAAAAATAACCTTCCATTGAATGGTAGTCTTTCACGTCTCCTGATATTGCATGGATTTCTGGTAGATTGGGCTGGATATCACAATTCCCTCGTTCAATTCATCTTCTCATATCTCAAATCAAAATGTGGGGCTTGGTACAAACTGGCTTTTTCAAAGACAGACTGCAGATGATTGCGAAATTGGTTCCTGGAATGTGCATCTTCTCGGTTTATCTTTTATCTCAACTGTCTATTGGGTATTTACACTTCCAAATACTGCTGCGCCTCCCTCTACTCGGGTCCAAAGTGAAATTCTTCCCCGTTCTGGACGTCCATATCCCCTATATTTGCCAGAGACACAGAAAGGCAGTTTCATGGTCACGGCTGCCTGGTTAGGAGCTGCTCCCCAATATATAAAATGATGCTGTAATTCATCTATGTGAAAGGAGTGCTGTCAATAACTATATTGGGACAGCAGATATTGACTAAATATTCCTGGGGAAACCAGGATTAACCGTCAAATTTTTAACTCTAATTTTCTCCCTTTCTTTTTATTCCTTCTGCCCCATGTGTACAATGAGTTCACTAGCACCCTCCTCATTTTCTTGCTAATCTTCTACCCCTTTACCTGGTCATAAATATGCCTGAATCTCTATTCCTGGTGCCACACCCTTGCTCAAGAACCTAGAGTGAATCTTCAGTGTTTCTCACCCAAAAGAATAAACTACTCTTTCTGGCTTTTAAGAGCCAGCTTGCTCTTCATCTGTCTACCTGCTACCTTACCCCTCCTAACCACAGCACTGGACAGGATTCCCCAGAAGTATCTGTTTCCTCTTTTATTTTTTATCTTTTTTCTTTTGCAAATATTACTTGGACAGGCTAGCATGTCCACATCTATATCATCACACTTTTCTATATTTCTTCTTCTAATCAAGCTTCTATGTAATCTTCAATCCTACTTCCTTTCTTACAGCCTTCTCTGATACTGAACTCTCCTTCAAACTTCTCACCCCCTATATTTAATATTTGATAAACCATTTAAGCTTTTGTGTTCACTCTCCTTTTTAGGGTTGATGTTCTTAAACAAATTATGTTACCTGGATTGTTAACTACAGACTAAGGTGTCCTATATCAGCCACAAAAAGTGTTTTCAAATATGTGATTGATAGGTGTTTCCTACCAAAATTTATTTTTATTCTTCTCCTGTCTGATCTCTCCTTGGCCACTTCTAGAAAGCAAAACAAAACAAACAAAAAACTGCTTTACATTTCACTATGATCTACATGACAAGTCTAAAGTAATGGTGTCATCTCCTTACTAAGTGAAATAAATAAGTTTCAATCCATGGCAGTATTGATGTTCTGTGTGTTCAGTATCTATGCCAAATTCAGCCAAATCATTCTCAGAAAGACTAATTGCTTGCTTTTCTAGTAATAAATGACTCATATACAAAAATGTCATGACTAAGATTATTCCTGGGGAAACTTAAATCTGGCAAAGTTCCCTGTGCTTTTATATTTTCCCGCTTTTCTATTTTAATGCCTTATGTAAACCTAAAGCTAGCAGCTGAGTCTCTGGTACATGGTCCATGTGGCACGCTGGCCTGGCTGTTTACCACCAGCTCAGTTGCCTCTGTGGCCTCTGTTGCTGGTGGTTCTTGACTCAGTGTCTGTGATAAACAGAACTGAGGGTGGCTCAGAAATGCTAAACCTCAGGAAACCTCAGCCACCATTTCAGGTTACATCGAGGCGATCACCGAGGTGTCTCCTCCCCAGAGTTCCAAAGTAGGCTACAGGGAAGGCACCTGGCCTTGCTCTTTCCCTCAACTTCTAGAACCTGCTTTTGTTTTTGTCCTATTCATGAAGGGAGTGAGCATTGATACCCTATTTCTGATTTTCATTTTATTTTTCCTCTTTTCCCCTGAGCATGAAAAATGGGTAAGCATTTTTTTCTTTAGCTTCCCTCCTCGATTTTAACAATGGACTGAGCACTCTAAGAGCTGGAGTTCCCAGGATTTGGTCCTGGATGTGTTCAAAGAGAGAGCATATTGCCCTGGTTGGGTGTCTCAGTGGGTTGGAGCATTGTCCTGTACACAAAAAAAGTTTCAGGTTTGATTCCTAGTCAGGACACATGCCTAAGTTGTGGGTTCAATCCCTGGTCAGGGCACATATGGAAGGTAACTGATGGATGTTTCTCTTTCACATTGCTATTTCTCTCTCTTGCCCTTCCTCTCTCTCTTGAAAAACAAACAAACAACAAAACAAAAACATATCCTTAGGTGAAGATTTAAAAATGAGAAAGAGCATGTTTTCCCTTCACATAAAGCCAAGCTTCCCTCATTGTTATCTTATAAAAAAGGTATGTCTCAGCCTTCTCCTGCTCCAACCCAAATTTAGCAGAGCAAATTAAGATCTAGCTCTTTGGTGATTGCAAAATAAATATCTGGTTTATACATGAATTAGATAAAATTCTTTTTTATTGACAGAAAAAAATCCTCCCAAAATATACTCCTGAGTGAAGGCAATGATTTTCATAATTAGATCCTTGTAGTATATAGCTATAAATTTATGTCTTAGAATTCTAGAATCATAGGGCATATGTGTGGTTATAAAAAATTTAAAGCTTAAGCTTGAATGCTCAATACAGTTACCCCACATATCTTGAAAGGACTTTACAAATACCAGCTTTCTATATAGTGTCATTTTGAGCAATAATTATTGTTACTATTAATTACTAATCTATTGCACCCTAAAATTATTTACTCATAGCAATGACATTAATAATATACTGCTGGAATTTAAGAGTTAAAAGCAGCCTGCTAACTCTTTGGTTATTCTCTTTTCCTTTTAATTCAATGTTCATTCATTCAGCATTTACTGAAAACCTACTTTGAACCAAGTCCTTCATGGGGTGAAGCATTAGAGATGAAGATGTCAAACATGAAGAGCTAATATGAGTATTGTGTACTATTTTCTTTACTGCATTTTCCTTTCTTTCATTTAATTTCATAATACAATAGTTTCCTATTGAAATAAATTCATAAAATATTAGGTTATACAAAGTCTTCACTGCAGGATTTATCATAACCTTAATATAAAAAGCCCACTGTAAATCTCCATAACACTCTATTATAGTTCTATCATGTATACTAACTCAGTAGATGGAGATCACTGTTTAAAAATAAATATTTTTTATTGACTTGATAGACAAGGAAGAAGAGAAAAGAGAGAGAGAAATATTAGAAAACTGGTTGCCAACCTTACACACCCCAACCCCACAACCTGGGCATATGTCCTGACCTGGAATAGAACTGGTGATCTTTCCATGCATGGGAGGATACTCAACTAATTGAGCATTTCCCAAAAGTCTCACTAAGGAATCCTTTATTTTTGAGTTTTAAATAGTGTTCCACAAAACACAATTCTAAGAATCATGGCTTACTGTGTATTCAAATTTAAAACTTTTCTTTTGTATAACTTAAAGAAATATTTTTGGCAGAACTATTCATGAAAGACTTTTTACAATTTGTGGTTACTCAGTAATCTCTTTAGTCATGTAGATCATAGAGCAGATGAGTACTAAAAAGACAGAGAGAATGAAAAAAATTACTAAATGCAAATTTCTCTCTTTAGCAGCACAAGAGAAGCAGTGTTAGGAATCATTTCAAAATATTTATATTCATTTTTAAATTCATTATACTTTATTTTAGGATTTTATTCTCAATATTTTCCTGTGCTCATCTTGCAGAGTTCTGCTGTTTTCCCTTTGAACTTTGCAAGATCAGTATTTTGTGTAGTCTAATCATAAACTGTAACTATAAAACATAAAACTGAAAGACTCATCAGCTTTATTCATCAGTAGACATCTTCTGAAGTGGGAGAAACTATCTCAATGTATGCAGGATAAAAAGCAAATCCAATTTTTCTTAATGAACTAAATAGGCTGAGATATCTTTGTTATAGAAAAACTGCAAGATAAATAGTAAATAAATATGCCTGAACTTCTCTACCAAGGAAAATGCTCTCATTAATGTTGGTGTTTTATTGTTTTAGTTTCATCAAACATAAAAGAACATTTTAGTAATCTGAATAGGTAAATTCAAGGCTCTGAAAGGATTGCTGAATTTAAGAAGAGGAACAATAAACCATTCATTTTGGATATGTTTCAATTAAATGTTTTAGATGATTAAAAAAGACCTTGACACTTGTTTAATGGTAATAAAGGACTAAGTCAAACAATTCAATCTAAGTCATCTATGGGCTTGATTGATATATAAGAACACTGACTTCTCACACAATTTGATAAAAAACTTTAAATAGCCCATATGACTTAATTAGATATGTTACTTTTATTATCTTGTTGTTTTTATTAATATTTAACATACATTTTAAATGAAAATTAGGGTCATACAATAAAAAAGTAAACAACTAAAAAATAAAAATATTTCTTCATTGAATTCAGGTTTTCTATTTTCTGTGGGGAATAAGTGCTTTTAGGAAAGGAATCTTTTGGAGCATTAGTCTCATATTTTTACTCCCTGTGTGTGAGTGTGTATGTATATGTCTCTTTGTTTTTCTATTTTCATTATAGAAAGTCAGGTCATATTTTAATAAGTGAAATTTCTGTTATTATCTAATCTAATAAAAGAGTAATATGCAAATTAACTGTCACTCTGAGACACCTAAGCCATGCCCCCAGCCAAGCCACACCCCCAGCCAATCAGAGCAGTTATATGCAAATTAACCCATCCAAAATGGAGGCCAGCAGCCACGGAGCTAGAGCAAACAGGAGGCTTCTGTTGTAATTGCCTGCCTAGGCTGGCTGGGCCTCTGCTCAAGGCAACAATGTTTTAATTATAGAAGCCACGGAGTTGAAGCAAACAGGAGGCTTCCCTCCTTGCCTAGGCCTCCACTAAAGGCAACAAAATTTCAATTATAGAAGATAAATAAACCCCAGAAACCTGATTCCAGCCAACCTCGCTGGGACCTTGGGTCAATGGAAGCTGTGGGCAGCCTGAAAACGGCCCTCAGCCTCTCATTCAGGCTGGCCACACCTCCATGGGGTGAGGGTCCCCACTGTGGCCAGCCTACAAACAGCCATCAGCCCCTTGCCAGGCTGGCCAGGCACACCAGCAAGTGAACATCCCCTGAGGGGTCCCAGGCTGAGAGAGGTCACAGGCCAGGCTGAGGGACCCACCCAAGTGCACAAATTTTTGTGCACCGGGCTCCTAGTCTTTTATAACAAAAAATATATCTACATATTAATTACTATTGTTATTCACTCATTCCCCAATATATCATGTAAAGAGAATACTTTGATGAATTAAATGCACTCCAAGTTGCCCCAAGAAATGTCCTATCACTTGCATAGATGAACAGTAACAGAATTATAAATCCTATTAATGACATTATAAGATCTCCTCTAATAAATGAAAGTGTTCACTTCACTTAAATAAAAATTCCCCTCTAATAAAAATTCCCAGTCCTTTGTCTTTTTGTGATGGAATAAAATTAAGTGAAATCTGGATATTGGCATATCTCCAAGTTTTCTCTTCTATGGTTGCCTCAGATCTCTATTATAGACACCACCAACCTGTGGTTTCCTATCAAAAAATGGTAATCTCATACTGTAGGTAGAGCACAGGAGGTTTATCTCGATGCAGTGGCTGATGCAATGCTGTGAGCACACTCCTCCACTGTATATACTGGTGTACTTCCTCAATAAAATTAGACCTGAGTCACAGAACCTGGTCTCTGGAGTCATGAATGCAAGCATCCTAGCGCTAGGGGCTCTGTTGTCCTCGCCCCTGGGAGACTCCCTGCTTCATATGCACCTGAACGTGGGACCCCCAGAACATTGGACTGGGTGAGTGATCCTCTGCAACAGGGCAATGTTCCCCCCTCCGCATGTGCCCCTCAGGTGCGAGCTCTCCATGCCCTTTTGCAGAGTAGGTGAGTTAAGATATCAGAAAAGGAATTCCAGATGCTGTGGAAGTGCCTCTTACACTTTAATCCCTGGTTGTTAGAAGCTCCCATATGGACCCAGGCACTTAAGAGAAAGTACTCAAGTGTATAAGGTCTGCCGAGGTTCATGAAGGAAAAACATTTCCACTTTCTCTAACACCTGCCATTTTGGCCATCCTCGCATATCTCTCTGGAGTCCTCCCTAAACCATCTCTGCTGATACCTGTGGCCTTTGCAGCCTCAGTGGAGGGCGGGTCCCCTTCCCCTGTACTCCCCTCCAGAGCCCTCTGCCCCCCCTGATCCATGGGACTTGTTCATTAAAGAACGTTCGGATTCAGACAAAAATGAAACCAAAAGTCTACTGCCAAGCCTGTGCCTTTGGGGGAGGGAAAGACGGTTCAACCTCCAGGTTCTACAACCAATAAACCTACCTAAAATACCAGTACTTGGGCTCAGTACAAGTTGGGGAGTTACATGCGGTGATACACACACTTCTACACTGTCAGGAAAACCCCCTCAAGCCTTTCCAGTAAACATCAACCCCACAGCTGCTAACAGTTAACCCCTATAGCTCCTTAACTAGACATCCTAGACTCACTCACCTTACACCAATTACAAGAGCTCTGTGGCCAGATTAATTGGGTTAGAAATTACCTATATCAACAGGGGCCCTAAACCCCCTATTCCACCCAGGGGAGAGGTTTTGCTTGTATCTTCCCAGAAGGCGAGAGACACCCCCTCTGGATTCCAGCGAGAGACATCAAGCCACACGCCTTAAGAGATGAGTCGGAGACCAGTCACCCAACCAGTGGCAGAGATGGAGGACCTCTCACTTGAAGAGGAGACACGGCACTGCCGGAGGAGATGTCCCTGAGGTAGAAGGGCTCACCCTGTAATGTGGGGCGATATTAAGCCACCTTACTTCTTGGCTAACCCCTGCTAACCTATTCATTTGGGCTACCTTAGCTGGTATATTCCTCATAGCATTCTTCCTCTTCTGCTGTATGTTCACTATGATAGCCCGCATAATGGCACAACAGGCCATGATTATACACATCCAATAGGTACTAATAAAATAGGAAGGGGGAGATGTAGGTAGAGCACAGGAGGTTTATCTCGGTGCAGTGGCTGATGCAATGCTGTGAGTGCACTCCAGCAGTTCAGATCTTTCTGGCAAACCAGGAAGATGGCAACGCCCCCCTGAGCCCCTCCTAGAGCCACGTACATAGTACCCCGATCTTTACGCTCATTGGCTCCCTAATAAGACGTTCTATGATTGGCCACCTTCACTATATATACTGCTGTACTTCTTCAATAAAATTAGACCTGCATCACAGAACCTGGTCTCCGGAGTCGTGCATGCAAGCGTCCTAGCGCTAGGGGCTCCGTCGTCCTCACCCCTGGGAGACCCCCTGCTTCATCATACAAGTAATTAATCAGTCTACCAAAGTTTTTCAATGTTCTGTTGGAAATCTATTCAAAACCAGGTGGGCAAATTAGAGCATTATGCTAAAAGACCAAAGTTTATGATACCAATCAATCAAAGAACAAAATATAAAATATTATATATTTGTCAAGATGTAATCAGTAAGTGATTATTCAGGTTAATTTTTTTTATTGAGACTAATAGTTACCTTTCTGTTTGACCTTAACTTGGATTTCTAACTAAAGCAAATTTGCTCATAAATACACACCTACAGAAATATAGAGAAAAACATTATATTAAACCTAGATTTTTAAAAAGTTTAGATTAATAATCTGTACTTAAGCCCTAGAAGGTTTGACTTAATGTCATCGGCCTGTGGGCTGAAGGGTCGCTGGTTCAATTCCAGTCAAGGGCACATGCCCAGGTTGTGGGCTCAGTCCCCAGTGGAGGGCATGCAGGAGGCAGCCAAACAATTATTCCCTCTCATCATTAATGTTTCTTTCTCTCTCCTCTTTCCTTCTCAGAAATCAATAAAAAATATAAAAAAATAATCTTTACTTAAGTCTTAAATCTGTAAGGTTAATTATTATTATCACCACAATTATTAACATCTAAAGTTGTGCCTTTCAAACTAATAGACACTAGTTACATGTAGGTGCTTAGCTGTTGGGTACCTGAAATGTTTTAAGTTCAAAGTAAGATTGCTGTAAATGTAAAATATACTCTAAATTTAAAGACATTACAAAAAAGAACGTAACATACCTCATTAATTTTCATTTGACTAAATATTAACATAATATTTTAATATATTGGGTTATAAATAAACTATGCTATTATGATTAATTATTTCCAATTTACTGTGTTATTGAAAATACCAGGACATTTAAAATATATATGTAGCTTGCACTGAGGCTCATATTATATTTAACTTCCAAATTTACAAATGTGTATTTTATCAGCACTGTTCTAGAGAAATGCTTTGTTTATAAAATATTAAATAATACTATTAATAAATTTTAAGAGGCTTACAGGTGTTGTATGATGAAAAACTTTAGAGAGACAATAAACATTAAAATTTTTAAGTTATATTAGGTTATAAGGTTTTACTTTTTAAAAAATATATTTTGTTTTGCATTTATTTTTTAGCTTATCTGTATTTTCTAATTTTTCAGCAATGGATAAGTGATACATGCATGGATTTTTAAAAATTAAAAATGGGCTTTACAAGAAGAAAACTAGTAGACCACGTGGGATGCATGTAGGTGGGCCATGAGAAGGGAGTCAGGCTTCATTGAAAGGAATCTGGGTAAGAGAATGTTGTCACAGCACATAAGTGCATCCTCGATTTTTGGAGCCAGGTAACTGTGTGTGCAAATACAAGCTCTCAACTATGATCATGGACAATTTTTAAAACATTTCCAAGGCTATCTAATCATAAATCCTACCTTGAAGGCAAACACTAAAGGTTTTCAAAAATATCTTGGATGTTTCTGAAAGGGAATTATTGAGGAGAAGGTAGACCAGATGTCCCTGAAGTTCTCAAATCTAAACATTTATGTTTCTATGACTTTTACTTTAGTACATGATTAAGATTTTTTAGACTTTATAATCATAGAGTTTATTAGCTAATTGTACACATGCTTAAGACATTTTTTCATGTCATTACTTTTTGGTGATTTTCTCTTTTATGATGTGGTATGCCTTTGCAAGCTTCTTTCCTTTTAATATGTTTTCACAGATGATTAACTCCTCTCTGACTGACAGTCTTTTCACTGTGTTAATATCTTTAGTCTGATTATAGTCAAATTTAGCAAGTTTAGAAGCTTTAGAAAAGACACTCTTTAAAGTATCTTTTGTTGTTGAAATGACAAAGCCAGGTTTATTGCTCCTGGTGAAACCAGTGGATATAAATTGAGGGGGGAGATGAGTAGAGAAAGTCGGAGAACATGTCCTCAGGGCCATTGCTTAGGCACCCTGGGGAGCTGCCCCATGCACTATGGATGTGCTGATCACCTGCTCACAGGCCAGGCTACACCCTACACCCCAAATTGGAACTACAACCCAAAGGTCTGGGGAGCAGGGCTCCTTCTGTCCACGGTGCTGCCTGTGGAGTAGTCTGCAGAGGTCTGAGGATGGAGGCAGGGGCTGTGTCCTTGGGAAGGTGTCTTGGTGTAGGAGGAGGAAGAATCTGCCTACTTCTTGGCAAAGGCTTTCAGCAACGCCAGCTTCTTGGGCAGGCTGGTGCTGGCTTTCATCAACACATCGTGTTTAATCTTCTGGAACCTGACTTCCAGGTCCTTCTTGAGCTTTGGCTGCTGCACAATGTGCACCTTCTTAGAGTTAATACCATGCCCTCCCTTCGTGGGCCTCGGCATAGTTCTGCTCCCAGGCCTCTGCCTCCACAGTGTCTTGCCCTTGATCGGCCTCTGCACCTGGAACGTGCACTGCTCCTGAGTCATAATTGGATATCTTGTGCCCCAGGATGTGGGCCTAACCACTTCATTCTGAGCAGGCAGTCTCATTTCCCTACTTCCAAGTGCTCAAGGGACTCAGCCTGCAATTCTGATAAGTGATAAATTATTGATGAACAAATTATGGTCAGACACTCACAGTGTTGCTGATTTTTAAGTTCAGATTCAAAGATGATCTATCTTTATTTTTTATTTAATTTTTTTTATTTTTTACATTTTTTTTTAAATTACATAAAGCTTTACAAAGATTAGTACATATATCTCTTTTCCCCCCTGCCCTTCCCCCAGCCTCCCCTACCCCCCAGTGTTTTGTGTCCATTGGTTATGCTTAAATGCACACACAAAAGTCCCTTGGCTGATCTGTTACCCGTCCTCCCCCTCCCCCCAGCGTCCCTGTCCTTGTTGCTGTAATTTGACAGTCTGTTTGATGTTGCTCTGCCTCTGTATCTATTTTTGTTCACCAGTTTATAATGGTTATTATTATCCATAGATGAGTGAGGACATGTGGTATTTTTCTTTCATTGACTGGCTTATTTCACTTAGCATTATGTTCTCCAGCTCCATCCATACTCCTGCAAATGCTAAGA
>PVJC01026586.1:0-23857 GCA_004026665.1 Murina feae
GGGAGAAGGCAGCGCGCATCAGAGCCGACCCCCGAGGCCACGCGCGGGTTCCGGACCGCGGGCGCAGCGCAGACCGAGCCGGGACGGCCAAGGGGGACCCCCGAGGAGCTGCCTCTCCACCCACCGCAGGTCTCGGCCTGGACGCAAGGGGGGCCGAGGTCGCCGCCGACGGGCGGAAGCGGGGCTGCGCGCACCCCGTCTGCCCGCCCGGCCCGGACACCGCCAGGGAGCGCCGCGGCGGTGCGGGCGCAGGTGCGCGGGGCGGGCCGCTCGCCGCGGGGACCCGGGACCCGAGGCGACTGCGCGCGGGAGGGGGCGGGGGCGCGCAGAGGGCGGGGCCGGGCGGGCCGCGACGCAGGTGGCCGGGGGAGGCGGCCGCGGGGGCACGGAGAAGGGGCAGGGGTGGGGGCCGCAGGGACGGGCCGGCGCCGGCCGCCGCTCACCGTGGACTCCCGCACTTGGCTGTGGAAGTGCTGCTCCCGCGCCGACACCTCGTCCTGTGCTTCCATCCTCCGTCATGCCCGCGTCCGCAAGCCCCGCCGCACCATCGCCCGCCGGCCCGAGGGGCTGGGCGGCCGCCGCGCTGCCGGGGACCACAGCGGGCGACAGCGGCCGGGCAGGGACCGCGACCACCGCCGCCGCCGCCGCCTCGGGACCGCGGCTCGACTGGAGGGCGGGCACAGCGCGACCCGGGGCGGGGCGGGGCTGCGTCAGAGGAAGGCGCCGTGCGTCGGGGGAGCGCGCCGCGCGTCTGCGGACCTGAAGCAGAGGGGCGGGGGCGGGGCCTGAGCTAGAGGAAGGGGCGGGGCCTTGGAGGGCGGGGCCTGTGGCGGGGGCGATGATGGGCGGGGCCTGGGCGGGGGCGGGGCTTGGATCCATGCCCCTAGGCGGAGGCGGAGGCCAAGGCGGACTGACGGTGAGGATGCGGCTGGGGGAGGCTCGTGCACGCGCAGACCCGGGCCTGCGGTGTTGGCGCGCTGTCGGTGCCCCACAGCCGTTACCATCTAACTCGATGCCTGCTGGTGCCCAGAACCGAGCGCCCGGCTCAGCCTGCAGAGACTGGGCCGAGTCCAGCAGGAGCGCCCGCGGAAACGTTCAAGTCTCCCCAAGCAAGTGCAGGCCAGCAGTTAGCTGTTTCGGGCCCGCTCTGGGAGAAGCCTGGTTTCTCTGGGTCTGATAAGGAGCCCGGCCTGCCCACCTGGTAAAGGTAGATAGCCTGAATGTGCGCCCCGCCACGTGGCAGGACAGCTCTGAGCTAGGGCAGTTACGATCCTCTGCAAACCCAGGACAGCAGGTCCATTAGGGGGACCGCCAAACATGCAAACACAGTAAATCACCCCATTCTGCATGCAAGCCCTTTTATTGTTTTTTTGCTATAAAATTGCATATAAAGAAATATTTATTATTTTACGTTTGGATTTATTTGACTACTACAGGCTGAAGCGTGAAATTCGTGCAAGGGGCTCGGCCCTCACAGTACCGGCTTCATCCAGAAGGACATCGGCAAGGTCCTTCAGCTGTCTGGTCTAATTAGCATATTATGCTTTTATGATAAACTAGGGGCCCGGTGCACAAAAATTTGTGCACTCGAGGGGGGGGGGTGATGGGGTCCCTCAGTCAGGCCTGTGCCCTCTCGCAGTCTGGGACCCCTCGGGGGATGTACACCTGCTGGCTGCCTGGCCAGCCTGAGTGAGGGGCTGATGGCCATTTTTCAGGCTGCCCACAGCTCCCGTTGACCCAACGTCCCAGCGAGGCTGGCTGGAATCAGGTTTCTGCGGTTTATTTATCTTCTATAATTGAAACTTTGTTGCCTTGAGCAGAAGCCCAGCTGGCCTAGGCAGGCAGTTTACTCCTGGTGCAACAGAAGCCTCCTGTTTGCTCTAGCTCTGTGGCTGCCAGCCGCCATCTTGGCTGGGTTAATTTTCATACAGCCGCTCTGATTGGCTGGTTGCCGTGGCTTGGCTGGTGGGCTCGACTTAGGTGTCTGAGAGTGATGATTAATTTGCATATTACTCTTTCATTAGATTAGATAAGGAAATCATTTAAATTCTTGTGGCTGTGATTGGTTTTTATTGTTTGTTTGCTTTGAGGGGGAGGGGGGTTGGCATCTATCATTGAGAATTATTTAAGAAGCAATAAAATCTACAAATTGCTTTAAATGATTTTTTATAAATCTTTATTGTTCAAATATTACATATATCTCTTTTTTTTCCCATTAATATCTGTACCCTGCCCTGCCCCCTCCAGTACCTCACCACCCCCCATTGTCTGTGTCGAAGGGCCATGCATATATGCATATAAGGTCTTTAGTTGGTTACCTCCCACCCACCCACCCTCCCCCAGCTTCCCTCCAAGATTCTGCACTCTGTTCCAAGCTTCAAGTCTCTGGATCAACTCTGTTCATCAGTTTATTATGTTACTTAGATTCCACATATGAGTGAGATCACATTGCTTGTCTTTCTCTGACTGGCTTATTAAGTGAAATAAGTGAAGCATGATACTTTCCAGGTCCCTCCATGCTGTCTCAAAGAGTAAGAGATCCTTTTTTACTGCTGCGTAGTATTCCATGGTGTAAATGTACCACAGTTTTTTATTCACTCATCTACTGATGGACACTAGGGCTGTCTCCAGATCTTAGCTACTGTAAACTGTGCTGCTATGAACATAGGTGTGCATATATCCTTTCTGATTAGTGCTTCGGGTTTGTTAGGATATATTCCTAGTAGTGGAATCACTGGGTCAAATGGGAGATCCATATTTAATTTTTTGAGGAAACTTCATACTGTTTTCCACAGTGCCTGCACCAGTCTGCATTCCCACCAGCTAGTGCACGAGGGTTCCTTTTTCTCCACATCCTTGCCAGCTCTTGTCATTTGTTGATTGGTTGATGGTAGCCATTCTGACAGGTGTGAGGTGTCATTTTAATTTGCATCTCTCTGATGATCAGTGACTTTGAGCATTTTGTCTCTTGGACATCTGTGTGCCTGCTTTGGAGAAGTGTTTATTTAGGTCTTTTGCCCATTTTTTAATTGGGTTGTTTGTCTTCCTTCTGTTAAGTTGTATAACTTTCTTATATATTTTTGATATTAACCCTTTATCAGATGTATCATCACCAAATATGTTCTCCCATGCAGTGGGCTCCTTTTTCATTTTGTTGATGGTTTCTTTTGCTGTGCAGAAGCTTTTTATTTTGATGTAGTCCCATTTGTTTATTTGTTTAGTTTCCTTTGCCCTAGGAGATGTATCCGTAAACAGGTATGTCTGAGATGTCTGAGATTTTGCTGCCTACAAGAGATGTCTGAGGTTTTGCTGCCTAGGTTTCTCTTAGGATTTTTATGGTTTCACGACTTACATTTAAGTATTTTATCCATTTTGAGTTTATTCTTGTGTATGGTGTAAGTTGGTCGTCTAGTTTCATTTTTTTTCCCCTGTATCTATCCAATTTTCCCAGCACCATTTATTGAAGAGACTGTCTTGACTCCATTATATGCCCTTGCTTCCTTTGTCAAATATTGAGCATAATGGCTTGGTTCGATTTCTGTGGTCTCTGTTCTGCTCCATTGCTCTATATGCCTGTTCTTGTGCCAGTACTGGGCTGTTTTGATTATGGTGGTTTTGTAGTGTAACTTGAGATCTGGTATTGTGATTCCTCCAACTTTGTTCTTCTTTCTCAAGATTGCTGCAGCTATTCAGGGTAGTTTCTGGTTCCAAATAAATTTTTGGAGTATGTGTTCTATATCTGTGAAATATGCCATTGTATTTTAATAGGAATTGCATTGAATCTGTAGAGTGCTTTGGGTATGGACATTTTAATGATGTTGATTCTACCAATCCATGAACATGGTATATTCTTCCACTTGTTTATACCTTCTTTTATTTCTTTTTTCTACTTCCTATAGTTTTCCCAATACAGGTCTTTTGCCTCCTTGGTTAAGTTTATTCCTACATATTTTAATTTTTTTGTTGCAATGGTAAATGGGATTGCTGTTTCATTTCTCTTTCTGAGAATACATTATTGGCATATAAAAAAAGCCATCAATTTTTGGCTGTTGATTTTATATCCTGCTACATTGCCAAATTCATTTATTAAATCTGGAAGTTTTTTTGGTGGGGTCTTTAGGGTTTTCTATGTGCAATATCATGTCATCTGCAAATAATAAGAGTTTTACTTTCTCCTTTCCAAATTGTGTGCCTTTTATTTCTTCTTCTTGTTTGATCACTGTGGCTAGGACTCCAGTACTCTGTTGAATAAAATTGGCGAAAGCACACATCCCTGTATTGTTCCTGTTCTTAGAGGAAATGGTTTTAGCTTTTGCCCATTGAGTATAATGGCCACTGTAGGTTTGTCACATATGGCCTTTATCATGTTGAGATATGCTCCCTCTCTTCCCACCTTGCTGAGAGTTTTTATCAAAAATGGGTGTTGCATTTTGTCAAATGCTTTTTCTGCATCTATTGTTATGATCATGTGATTTTTGTCTTTCAATTTGTTTATGTGATGTGTCACATTTATTGATTTGTGAATATTGTGCCAGCCTTGCATCCCTGGAATAAATCCCACTTGGTCATGGTGTATGATATTTTTCTAATATATTGCTGGATCCAGTTTGCTAATATTTTGTTGAGGATTTTAGCATCTATGTTCATCAGGGATATTGGCCTGTAATTCTTCCTCTTTATAGTGTCTTAATCTAGTTTTGGAATTAGGGTAATGCTGGTCTCATAAAAAGAGTTTAGAAGCATTCCTTCCTCTTGGATTTTTTGGAATAGTATGAGGAGTATAGTGTTAGTTCTTATTTGAATGTTTGGTAAATCTCCCCTGTGAAGCTGTCTGGATCTGGGCTTTTGTTTGCTGGGAGTTGTTTTTATTATTATTATTATTATTATTATTATTATTATTACTGCTTCTCTTAAATCAGTTGTTATTGGCCTATTCAGGTTTTCTGATTCTTCCTGATTCGGTTTTGGGAGGTTGTATTTACTAGGAATTTTTCCATTTTATCTACATTGTCCAATTTGTTGGCATTTAGTTGTTTATAGTATTTCCTTACAATCCTTTGTATTTCTGTGGTGTCAGTGGCTATTTCTCCGCTTTCATTTCTGATTTTATTTAATTGGGTCCTCTTTCTTTGTTTCTTTATGAATCTAGCTAACAATTTATTAATTTTGTTTATCCTGTCAAACAGCGAACTCTTGGTTTCCTTGATTTTTTGTATTTTTTTTAGTCTGTATATCATTTATTTCTTCTCTAATCTTTTTAAAATATATTTTTTATTGATTTCAGAGAGGAATGGAGAAGGGAGAAAGAGATAGAAATATCAATGATGAGATAGAATCATCAACTGACCATCGCTGCATGTCCTCCACTGGGTATCGTGTCCACAACTTAGGCATGTGCTCTTGACTGGAATCAAACCCGGGACACTTCAGTCCAAAGGTTGATGCTCTATACGTGAGCCAAACCAGCCAGGGCTCTGCTCTAATCTATATTATTTCCTTCCCACTTACTCTGGGTTTTCTTGTTGTTCTCTTTCCAGTTATTTAAGTTGTAGGGTTAAATAGTTTATTGTTGATTTTTCTTGTTTTTTGAGGTAGGCCTCTAGTGTTAGGAACTTCCCTCTTGGGACTCTTTTTCTGTGTCCCAGAGATTTTGGATTGTTGTGTGTTCATTTTCATTTGTTTCCATGAAGTTTTTTATTTCTTTCTTGATCTCATTGGTAACCCATTCATCTATATATATAAAACCCTAACATGCAAATAGACTTTACAGAGGAACAACCGAACAACTGGTCGCTATGACGTGTGCTGACCACCAGGGGGTGCAGGCGGAACATGGCAGGCATCAGCAGCAGGCAGCAGAGTGTAGAACATGGTGGGCATTGGCAACAGTGGGATGGTGGAGCAGGTGAGCAGGGCCCCAGACCAAGGCGGGGACCAGTAGCTCTCATTGGGACAAGCCTCCAGTGGTTACTGAAAATTCTTTGCTCCTACACACCACGGTCCCACCCAGCACTTGCACCTGCTGCCGATGCTAGCCCTGATCACTCAGTGCCATCAGCAGGTGCGAGAGGTGGCTGCCAGCCCTGATCACCCGTAAGGGCTTCTCTACCTCTCCCAACTCCTGAGGGGTGATCAGGTCAGTAGCTACAGCTTGCACCTGCTGCTGGTACTGGCCCCAACCACTCTGCACCGTCAGCAGGTATGAGCAGGACCAGCATCATTAACGCATGGGAGCATGGCAGCAGGAGCAGGGCTCCTGGCAGAGAGAAGACTAGGGGGCCACTTGGGAGGGGCCAGGTGAGGGCACAGAGGATGGGCCAAGACCCATCCCTGTGCCCCCCGCAGCCTTACTGCCAACAGTTCCCTTCAAGGTGCACGAATTCATGCACTGGGCCCCTAGTTGTTTAATAATATGCTAGTTAGCCTGCATGTGTTTGAATGTTTTGGGGTGTTTTTAATAAATATTTCTCTCTTTTCCACATCCAGCACAGCTAGAGAGCAGTCCAGTTCCTGAGTAGGGGCAGCTGGGGATTGAGAAAATGAAAGAAAGAGACAGACACAGAGATAGAAAGAAAAGGCTGGGGCCGGGTGGAACAGCCGTCCTCTGTTGGAGAGACAGTGACCAGAGCTGATACAACACGTTTATTTTATTCAGCAAAATACCAGGAAGTTTTACTAGAACCCAAGACAAAGGAGGTGATGTGCGTTCTTGCGGCTTCTTTGTAATCATCACTTCTGGGTGGGCCCGGATCATCATGTTTGTTCCTGATGCTTGGCTGGATTTAGATAATGAAACCCACCCCCTGGTGCCTGAGCTGAAGGTCAGGCTGACAACACACCTGCCTCTGGCAAGGTATGTTTCCAGGGCATAGCTCTACTGGGCACCGCTGGGTTCAGATGACAGCCAGCTCAGGGGCCTTTCCCAGGTGCTCTCTACAGTCTTTACTGTAGCTGATTTCTAATTTCATTCCACTTTGATCTGAGAAAATGCTTGGTATGATTTCAATCTTCTTGAACTTGTTTTGTGTCCTAACATGTGGTCTATTTTTGTGAATGATCCATGTGCACTTGAGAAGAATGTATATCCTGCAGCTTTGGGGTGAAATGTTCTATAAATGTCAATTACATCCATCTGATCCAGTGTGTCCTTTAGAGTCACTGTTTCCTTGTTACGTTTTTGTCTGGAAGATCTACCCAGTGAAGTCAGCAGGTTGTTAAAGTTCCCCTACTATGACAATATTGTTGTTTATCTCTCCCTTAAAGTCTTCTAGAAGTTTTTTATATATTCAGATGATCCTATATTAGGTGCATACATGTTTACCAGGGTTATATCCTCTTGTTGGATCAATCCCTTTAATATTACGTGGTGACCTTTGCTGTCTCTTGTGATGGCCTTCATTTTGAAGTCTATTTTGTTGGATATGAGTATTACTGCTCTAGCTTTTTTTTTCTTTTCCATTTGCATGGAAAAATTTTTCCCATCCCTTCACTCTCATCCTTGTGTGAGTCTTTTGTTCTGAGGTGGGTCTCTTGTAGCCGCATATAGTTTGTATATGTAGCCGCGTGCGTCATGTTTTCCTGTCCATTCAGCTACCCTATGCCTTTTGATTGGAGCATTTAATGCACTTACATTTAGGGTTATTATTGATAGGTACTTATTTATTGCCATTATATTTCTGTACGGCTATGTTTCTCTCTGTGTTTCTTTGTCTTATTACAGCAATCCCTTTGTCATTTCTTGTATTGTTGGCAATATACTCCTTTAACCTTTTTTGTTCAGGAAGCTCTTTATTTGACCATCTATTTTGGATGGCAGCCTTGCTGGATGTAGTAATCTTGGTCTCAGGTCCTTGCTTTCCATTACCTTGAGTACTTCATGCCATTCCTTCTGGGTGTAGAGTTTCTGATGATAACTCAGATGTCAGCCTTATGGGAGCTCCTTTGTAAATAACAAATTTCTTTTTTCTTGCTGCCTTTAAGATTCTCTCTTTGTCTTTAATTTTTTTGGCATTTTAATTATGTTGTGTCTTGGCATTGTCCTGTTGGGTTCTTCTTGATTGGGATCCTCTGTGCCTCCTGAACTTGTGTGACTTTTTTCTTCACCAGGCTAGGGAAGTTTTCTGCCATTATTTTTTCAAGCACATTCTCTATCCCTTTTTCCCTTTCTGCCTCTTCTGGCACACCTGCTATTCAAATATGGTTACATTTGACATTGTCCCACAGCTCCCTTAAGCTGTCTTCCTGTTTTTTAATTGTTTTTTCTTTTTGGTTCTCTGATTAAGTGATATTTTCAACTCTGTCCTCTAATTCACTGATTTGATCCTCAACTTCTCTTAATCTGCTATGTATTCCTTTCAATGTATTCTTTATTTGTGCTATGTCATTCTTTATTTCCCAATGTTCTTTTTTCATAGTTACTATATCATTCCTCATGCTGTTGTGCATCTTTATTATCATTATTCTGAACTCTGTATCAGATAAATTTCTTATCTCTGTTTCATTTGTCTCTTCTGGAGAATTTTCTTATTCTTTCATTTGGGGGTTGTTTCTTTACCTCCTTATTTTGGCTGCTTGTTTGGGTTTGTGACTGTATTAGGTAGATCTGCTATGCTTCTCAATCTCTAGTCCAGGACAGTGCCAACGCTGTTTCTGACTAGTTAGATCAAGCAGATATTCAAAACCTCCAGAGACCTCCTCTATGTACAGACTGATAGGATTTTGTCTTGAATTGCCCACAGGTGTGGCAAGAGGTCTTTACAACAGGATGGGACTATTGCTTCTCCCTGGAGGCCAATTGTTATTCTCAGTATCTTACTGGGCCTGAGCAATGCCACACTGTGGGGCAAGGTGTTTTCCAGTAGGATAGATCAACTGTCTTCCCCAAGGCAAAGCCGCCTATATAGCTAATGTCCGTGTGAAGAAGATGGCCTCTGCAGCATGAGGGAATGACTCAGCACAGGAAACCAGAGTGTCTGCCTTCTGGGCTGTAACCCCAGAGCTCCTGATTCTGGCTTCTGCTCACACAGCTCCAGTCCACTCTGCCCTCCCTCTGCCAGAGCACAAAGTGGGTGGCTCCACAGGGAATTTTGTGCTTTGGCACTTGAAGAGTGTGCCTGAATTTCCAGCCAACAGCAACTCTGCTGCTTTTCACAGCCAGATGTTATGTAGGTATCCTTCTCAGTTGTGTTGCTCTTTGCTGGGGGGGGGGGTAGTTTAGGGATAAGAGCCTGGAGTTCTCAGTGGCAACCCCTACTCCCACCCCCAGGTGAGATATTGCTCCAGAACTTCAGTTGCTGTCTGGGGCCAATCCTTTTGCACCTCCACCCCTCCTAGGAGTCTCTATGTGGTCTGCACTTTCAGTCCTTGGTTATCAGGGTTCTCTCCAGTGAGTCTTTTGTTCATTTTCCAATGATTTTATCATATGCTAAAGGCCCAATATATGACATTCATGCAAGAGTAGGCCTTCCTTCCACCGGCTGCCAGCACTGACATCCCTCTGGCACCCAGGACCCTCTGGCTTCCCTCTGGCTGCTGGCAGATACCCAGGACTTGGGCTTCCCTTGCAGCCCTTGCTTTGTCCGGAAGGTCGTCCGGAAGGACATCTGGAAGAATGCCCGGTCTAATTAACATATTACACTTTTATTATTATAGATTTAGATTTCATAGTACCTTTTTGCAATATTGAGTTTTCATTATCTAAACTTTTTTATGGCCCCTGAAAAGCATGTAGGCCCCCAAATACTGTGCATAGCTATGACATCATATGTAGGGAAATGTTGGTAGTCAGAGGACTTAGAGAACATGAGGCCTGTTCCGAGCAACTGTTCCTGCTGCCACAGGCTGATAAGAAGCCAGGAATAACTTTCAGCTGGTGAACATTAGATTCAATGTTCACCTTTACTTGTAATTATCCAAAGCCCTAAAGAACCAAGAAAAGATGGAGAAGCATCCAAGTCTCTTTTTCTGGATGTCCAGGGTTCAAGAACTGCCTGAATAGACGTGGCTAATTTCTGGGTTAATCTCTAACAAATCAGAGTATAGGCAGATGCGATTTTAAGATATTCCTCCAGAACTAACATTTAGTTTCCTGTTCCAGAAAGTGGGTGCCTATGGCAATTCTGGATTTCCTAACCCAACATGCCAAGCATTTAGACCTTTTTTTTTTTCTTTTATGAGGTTGTCTACAGAGGTCCTCCCACCTTGGTCTTAGTACTTAATTCTCCAACCCTGTCATTGGTACTTACATCACTTAGCCTAGGGTTTGGCACCCCTCCCTATACACTCATCCCCTTGCCTATGGCTTGACCCCTCCAGCAAGAAGTGGAGTCTGTTTTCCACCCCTTGAACCTGAGCCTGGACATTTGACTTACCTTGGCCAAAGGGACATTAGAAAATAGGAAACTACACAATAGGGCCTGTCCCTTCTTACAGCCCCTGGGCAGCCTCCAACTGCCATGTGTGAATACACCCCAACCTTAGCCAACACTCTTGTCTCCTGCATCCCTCTAAAACACGAATCTCCCCAAATGCCATTGTTCTCCTCTGTTCAAAGCACTGCAATGCAGTTAGCTCATTAACTACAGAATAAAATCAAGCTCCTTAACTGCTATTCAAAACTTTCGCTTGGGCCCACCCTGCCCTTCCAGCCCTTGTCCCCAATTCTTCCCCTAAGAGCCCTTTCCTGCAGCCTGGCTTCCCCTCTCTCCAACCTGCTTCCTTCCTGGCGCCCGACCCAACCCACAGCCTTCCTTCCCTTCCTGTTCAGATTCAGGCCACTGTCCTCCACGGTCTCCTGGCAGTGCCAGTCTCCTCTCTCACTCAGGCACTCGCAGCCGTGGACACACACGGGCAGGAGACACTTCCGTGCTCCCGTGGAGCCAGGAGCAGACCCAGCCTGACAGCAGTTACATTCCCAAGCCACTCATTTGACACTAAGCACACGTGTCCTTGTGTTTTAAGTCAGCACTTCCTGTACATGTGAGTGAGAGAGAGACAGGGCCTTGGGGAGCTAGCTTTTGCAGAATGGCCACCACATCCCAGGGGTCTCCATATGTCACATAATGGACCCATCGCGGTAACTCTATGAAGTAGCTCATCAGCTCCATGTAATCGTCAAAGACGCTGAGGCTTGGACAGGCAAGTACCCGACCTAGTTTACATAGCTCACCCTGGAGCCCAGGTTTGTCTGACTGGCTAATTCCTGAATATGCATTCAAACATTCCAGTAAGTACTAACCTCTCTCTACCCTGAGGTCCAAGTATGTTGGCACTCTCCAGAGAAACAGAACCAATAGGAGATAGACAGACAGAGGTGCACAGATAGATAATGATCTAGACAGATCATACATACATACATACATACATACATACATACATAGGGAGTTGGCTCACATAACATGAAGACTGGCAAGTCCCATGATCTGAAGTCCAGAGACCCTCACGAACTGATGACATTGTTCCATCTCAAGTTCCGGAGAAGACCATGCCCCAGCTCCAAAACAGTCACCCCTTTTGTTCTCTCAGACTTCAGACAGACGATTTGCTGAGGAAGAGATCTGCACCCCTGCAGAGGGCCATCTGTTTCACTTAGTCTACAGATGCAAATGCTAATCTAACCCAGAGAAGCACCCTCCCAGACACACACCATAGAACTTCAGACCGATCTTCTAGGTGCCCGAGGCCCAGCCACCCAGCCACATTGACACAGAATTAACCCTCATGAGCAGGGCCTGATGCCTCTCCTCCACTTGTCACTAGGCCCAGGGAAAAATGGGTCACTAAGCCCTGGGGGAAGTGGGTCACTAAGCCCCGGGGGAAGTGGGTCACTAGGCCCAGGGGGAAGTCGGTCTCTTCTGTTTTAACCACCACCCCTCATCCTCATAGGCTGTATGTCACATCTTCCGAACAATTATGCAAGGTACTACTTGGGTTCAGTGAACTAAGACACAATTTAGCACAATTTCTAAAGGCAATATCATAAATACACATTAACTTACTGCTTATTGATTCCAATCATTTTTTTGGCATATAATGAATTCCATCATGTACTATCTTTCTTGGCTTTACCCATCTTAACTCTTTTTTTTCTTCCAACTTCATAAAATTTAGGAGGGAAATGAGTCAAAGTGGGAAGAGGAGCAGTCAGTCAAATGACCCTCGCCGTGCTGCAGAGGGTGGGGCATCAGGAGTTAGAAACCTCCTACCCTAATTGCAACCAAGTCCCTAAGAGTAACTTCAGGACTTTTGCAAAGAGACACAGCTCAGCCGGCATGGCTCAGTGGTTGAGCATTGACCTATGAACCAGGAGGTCATGGTTTGATTCCTGGTCTGGGCATATGCCTGGATTGTGGGATCAGTTCCCAATGTGGGGCATGCAGGAGGCAGCAGATCAATGATTCTCTTTCATCATTGATGTTTCTCTCTCTTGCTCTCCCTTCCTCTCTGAAATCAATAAAGATATATTTTTTAAGAAGAGACACAGTTAGTGACCGGAAAACCCAGGCTTGCTAACTCCCAGCCCAGCATGTCCCCCACTGCGTCCCAACCCCACAGCAGGAGAGTACACCAACTCTCAGCGCCTGGCCACTCCTTCAGCTGGAGCCTTTGCTGTCCTGGCTCCACCCTGCACTGGAGACACTCCCACCCTCACCTCCCCACAGATGTGGGTGCCCCTCTGGGCCTGCAAGAAGCTGGAGCTACAGCTTCTCTGTGCTCTGAGGCCGAGAGCCAGGTCTGCTTTCATTTCTTGAGCATCTCACACACAACTTGGCACCATCTCTGAGGCCTCCTTGCTTGTTGAACTTTCCTTTTTAGTTAAAATAGGAACCATTTCTGGTCACTTACTATTTGCCAGGCACTGTTCTCATTGCCATGATTGTGTGTTATCTAACGTAGTGTTCACAGATTCCGTGTAGGTTCTCATTGTGCCCACTTTGCAGTTCGATTTTTATATATATACTAGCTATACCCGGCCACGCATTGCTATGGCTCAGTCTGGTTAAATGGAAAAGAAAGAAAAGAGAAAGCACACGTTTCTAATATGCTTAATTGCACAATGCTTGTGGGTATACAATGCGCCCTCCCAGGCAGCTGCTCCTGGCAAGCCGCCGTCCCTGCCCTGCCCAGCTGGTCTGGCCTCCCACACATGTGCCTCTGCAGCCTGGGCCCCCCAGTGCCAGCCTGCACCCCCGCTCCCACAGGTGGCCTGTGCCCCGTGCCCCGCACCCTGCGCCTGAAGCGGCCCGACCACTCCCCATTCAGGAGCCCTCACTGAGCCGCTTAAAAGCTGGAGGAAAAAGGAGCCACACTCCCCTGCCCTCACCCACCACACTCCCTGCCAGCCCTCACCGCCAGCATTGAGGGGACCTTGGCGGCTGCCCAAGCCCCAGCCCAGCCCCGGCCCGAGGCCCAGCCCCAGGATGGTTGATATTTTGTAACATGATAATTGGCACACCAAATTTCAATTGCAGAACGTGTGGTGGCATCCCTGACAAGATCAAGTGAATTCCAAAATTCTGTTGGTTAATAAACCGCTTCATCTGCTTCCACAACAGTGTCTACGGACTTGTATGTGACTTCCTGGCTTTGAATGTTAGACTGAATAATATTGTTTAGTTCATAGCATGTGTTGCTTTTACACCCAATAAATGGCGCTGTTTTTCAAAAAAAGCATGTTTTTACCTGTTTTTTTTTCAAAAAAGCATGTTTTTACCTGTCACAGGTGTGACATCTATGTAATATAGATATTACATAGATGTAGGTATATAAAAACACGTGCATATTCGAATGCAACGTTGTGTCAAAATTTCAAAGCAATCGGTGAAGAACTTTCAGAGATTTGAGCTTTTGAACAAATGAACATTTACATTTTTATTTATATAGACTAGAGGCCCAGTGCACAAAAATTTGTGCACTTGGAGGGGGTCCCTCAGCCCAGCCTGTGCCCTCTTGCAGTCTGGGAACCCTTGGGGGATGTCCATCTGCTGGCTTAGGCCCGCTCTCTGGGCAACCGGGCCTAAGCTGGCAGTCAGACATCCCTCTGGCAGCCCGGGAGCCATCGGGGGATGTCCACTTGCCAGTGGGGAGCAGGCCTAAGCTGCAGTCGACATCCTTAGCGCTGCTGAGGAGACAGAAGAGGCTCCCACCACCACCACTATACTGGCAGCCGTCAGCCTGGCTTGTAGCTGAGCATAGCTCCCCCTGTGGGAGTGCACTGATCACCAGGGGCAGCTCCTGCATTGAGCGTCTGCCCCTTGGTGGTCAGTGTGTGTCATAGTGACCAGTAATTCCCAGTGGTTCTCCTGTTAGGGTCAATTTGCATATTACCCTTTTATTATATAGGATAGAGGCCTGGTGCATGGGTGGGGGCCAGCTGGTTTGCCTTGAAGGGTGTCCTGGATCAGGATGGGGATCCCACTGGGTTCCTGGCCAGCCTGGGTGAGGGGCTGATGGCTGTTTGCAGGCTGGCTACAGCCCTTTCAGGGTGGGGGTCCCTGCTGGAATGCCTGGCCAGCCTGGGTGAGGGGCTGAGGGCTATTTACAGGCTGGCCAAGCCCTCCAGCAGGGACCCTCACCCCGTGGGGGTGTGGCCATCCTGGATGAGGGTTTGATGGCTGTTTGCAGGCTGGCCATGGCCCCCAGCAACCCAAGCTCCCAGCGAAGCTGGCTGAAAGCAGGTATCTGGGGTTTATTTATCTTCTATAATTGAAACTTTGTTGCCTTGACCAGAGGCCACAGCTGGCCTAGGCAGGCAGCTTGCTCCTCCATCGCCGAGGCAAGGAGGCCTCCTGTTTGCTCTAGCTCTGTAGCTGCAGTCCATCACCTTGGTTGGGTTGATTTGCATATAGTCACTCTGATTGGCTGGTGGGCGTGGCTTGGGATGTAGCAGAGTGACACAACTAGCACATTACTCTTTTTTTAGATTAGATTTGATTTTAAAAAATATTTTTATTGATTTCAGAGAAGAAGAGAGAGGGAGAGAGCGATAGAAACATCAATGATGAGCGTTAATCATCCATCGGCTGCCTCCTGCACATCCCCTACTGGGGATTGAGCTTGCAATCTGGGTATGTGCCCTTGATGGGAATTGAACCTGGGATCCTTCAGTTCACAGGCCGATGCTCTAGCCACTGAGGAAAACCAGCTAGGGCCCCACTTTGCAGATTGGAAATGTAAAGCACAGAGAGCTTAGAAATCTGCTCAAGGTCACACAATAAGTAGATGGCAGAGCCAGAACTGAAACTCGGGCAGGCTAGTCCACTACTTCTAACCACTTGATATATTGCTTCTTAAAGGCTAATGTCCCCAGAACAAAGGTCTGTTTAAAGTAACAGGGAGATCATGAGCTAACTCAATGGTTAATCTTATTGGTGTAGATAAAAGTGTAACTACCTCCTAATTTTGCCAAGGATTTGGGGCGGCTGATCAAGAAAAGAAAGGATGATAGAAATATAAATATTATTTATTTATTTTTGTTAATACTTATCTGAGGATGTTTTTTCACTGCTTTTTCAGAGAGAAAGAAAGAAAGAAACATTGATGTGAGAGAGCCACATCGACTGGTCGCCTCCTAAATGGAATCTAACCCTCGACCGTTCAGTAAATGGGCAGATACTCTAACCACTGAGCACATTGCCCAGGGCTAAAGTATATTTTTTTTCAACAAATGAGACCCCAGGAACATATATATTATAATATTAAGTGGTAGAAGAAATTGAACTTACTCCAGCAGATCATAAAGCACCCAGCAGCTAGATGTGAATTAGACTTTGTTGAGCTTCCTAGCATTAAAAATGAGAAAGAAACTGTGATGGGTGATATCACCTAGCAGCTAGAAGAACAAAGCCTGCCCTCCTCAGGAGAAACAGCTCGTCCTGGAACTCTGCTCTGGAGGACAGATCTCATACATGCCTTCAGGGAGTACAAAATAGTCTCAGAATTATTTCTCCAGCAAATGAAACAGTAGAATAATCTCATGACACTGTTCATTATAGTGTCCCTTGGTTTAAAAAAAAAAGTCAAGGGGATAACCCCAAACACAAACCAGCAAAAGCAATTCTGTAGGAGGCTTTCTCAGTCAGAATTTTCAGTTTCAAGTAATAAAAAAATTGTCAAAATTAAACAGAAAAGAGCTTTATTAATAGAATTTTATCACTCTGGCCAGTTGGGTGAGAGAAAGAAGAAAAAGGAGTCTAATTCTTCATGACCTTGGTTAGGCAATGGTTTCTTAAATGTCACACCAAAAGCACAATCAATAACAACCAAAGGTAAGTCAGATTTCATCAAAATTAAAACTTTTGTTCATCAGAAGACACTGTCAAGAAAGTGAAAAGATACCCCAAAGAATGCGGAAAGGCATTTGCAAATCACATCTCAGTAGGGTCTAGTGTCCAGAATATATAAAGAACTCCTACAGCTCAACAACAAATAGACAAACCTAACTTGAAAATGGGCAAATGACTGGAATAAATAGTTCCCCAGAGGATATAATACACATAGCCAGTGAACATGTAAAGATGGTGAACATCATTAGACATTAGGAAAATGCAAGTCAGAAACACAATGACATTCCAATTTACATCCCTAAGATGGCTAGAATTTTTTTTTAATAAAACAAGGATTTGGGGGAATTAGACATCACTGGAGAACATGTGACATGGCATAGCCACTATGGAAAAGTTTGCCAGCTCTACAAATAGTTAAACAGAGTTTCCAGATTATCCAGCAATTCCGCTCCAATGTACGTGCCCAAGAGAATGAAAACATATGTCCCCTAGGAAACAAATATGTTCATAACAGCATTATTCATAATAGCCAGAAATAGTAAACCAGCCAAATGTCTATGAAATGATGACTAGATAGACAATAGGTGCTCTGGCCATACAGTGGAATAATACTCAGCCATGAAAAGGAGTGAAGTACTGGTCTATGCTATGATGTCAATGAACTTGGAAAACATGCTTTCTGAAGGAAGCCAGGAGATGGGGCGAGTGCTCCTGGGTCTGTCCATGCAAGCCTTGTTTGGGCCATGGGAATCCCAGGGTCCAAACTGTCTGACTGAGAAAATATTCCAATTGGAGAAGCCATTTGTAAACTGCTCCCGGAAAGAAAGCTAACATCTTTGGACAATGGATGCTGAAATTGCCCTCTTTACACTCACTTTTTAATTATACTTTCAAAGGAGGAAAAAGATGAGAATGGTGGGAAGATGTAAATTAGTCTTTCTCCCCTCACCCTTAGAGCTGTTCTCTGTGAGCACCGAGTGGGGAAGGGCTAGCCACCCCTCCAGAATTTTCTACACACATATAAGCATTTTTACAAACCAATTGAGATGTGTTTTGCCACTTGATATTTTCACTTAATAGACCTTGGCTGTCTTACCAGATCCTGTACATTCTTTCCACAGTTTGATTAGTAACCCATTGACTAGTATCACATCATTTAGCCAGTGCTTCCTGGACAGACACTCAGATTACTTCCACACTGTCTTGCATTCCTGTTAAACAAAACGGGGCACCCCCCCTGCACATGTTTCTCTGCTTGCTTGTACACTTCTGGAGGCTACACCACATGGGAGCTCCCTCTCCAGAGGAGGCCGAAGACACCCAGCCCTTCACAGCACAGCGTTCCAAGAGGGACCTACAGGGATGGAGCCAGAGCTGGCTGGGAAGGAAGTGGGTAGCCTGCTAGGGGAGACGTGCCTGCAGGAGCCTCGGGGAATACTCCCAGGGAAGCACAAGCCTTACCCAGGACTCCTGCTCCCCTGGGCTGCCAGGTGCAGATCCAAGCCCTGAAACCCATCCACTGAGGGAAGCCAAGTGAGCAACTCCTGGGGTGGGGCAATTGGGACTCTCCCCTGGCCACTGAGATTTAACCCCTGAGGGCCCAAGCCACACCCTGAGAATGGCCCAGCAAGAAGGACGGGGGAGGGGGGGCAGAGGTAAGGATGGGGTCCACGAAGAATGCTCCTTGTCCCCACCTTGGTCACCCCCAAATATTCACTTTTCTAGATGAATGTTGGATGGTTTGTCCTCACCTCCCAGACCCCAGAACCCTCTTGGCCTCTGATTGGAGCAGAATTAGGGAGAATTGACATTGTCACGCTGAAGGCTTCCTCTCTGGACGCGGGTCCCTGCACCTGTTTGAGTGAGCTGCCACTGCTCATCAGCGCTGGGGTTGCAGGCCACGCCAGCAGGCAAAGTACTAGAAGGATTTTCCTGGAAAGAGGGCTCCTCACTCTCTAGTCTTGCCCTCTGAAGGGAGGTCTGTGCCACAGCGGTGGCCTGGATTTCCCTGCAGCCCAGGTCCCTACTGCCCGGCAAGCTGCAGACCAGCGTCGCAGGCACTCTGCCAAGTGTCCCCGAAGGAGCTGGAAGATGGAGCTGGCAGCTTGGAGACCGTGACTGAAATATCTTGTCACCTTTGGGCTTTCTCATGTGTCCTGCTCTAATGTCCCCCCTTTATAGCAGTTTTAAGCCAGTTCTCAAGTGAGTGTCGTAAAATCACTCTCTCCTGGAAGTCAGCTCAATAATACCAGCATAGCAACGTAAAAGCAAGATCAAAGGACCTGAATAGACACATTCTCCAAAGCAGGCACACAGATGGCCAAGAGACACATGAAAACATGCGCAAAGTCACTGATCATCTGAGAGATGCAAATTAAAACCACCGTGAGATATCACCTCACACCTGTCAGAATGGCTGCCATCAACAGATCCACAAATGACAAGTGCTGGCGAGGATGTGGCGAGAAGGGAACCCTAGTGCACCAGCTGGTGGGAACGCAGACTGGTGCAGCCATTATAGAGAATAGTATGGCTTTTCCTCAAAAATAATTAAATATGGAACTGCCATTTGGTCCAGTGATCCCACTTCTAGGTATATATCCTAAGAAATCCAGTGATCCCACTTCTAGGAATATATCCTAAGAAATCCAGTGATCCCACTTCTAGGAATATATCCTAAGAAATCCCGAAACACCAGAAAGAATATATGCATCCATATATTGATAGCAGCACCATTTACAATAGCTAAGATCTGGAAACAGCCCAAGTGCCCATCAGTAGACGAAAGGATAAAGCTGTGGCACATTTACACAAAGGAATACTATGCAGCTGTATAAAAGAAGGATCTCTTACCCTGTGAGACAGCATGGAGGGACCTGGAGAGCATCATGCTAAGTGAAACAGGCCAGTCATAGAAAGACAAGTATCACATGATCTCACTCATATGTGGAATCTAATGAACAAAATAAACTGTTGAACAAAATAGATCCAGAGGCATGGAAGCAGGGAACAGAGTGACGATTCTCAGAGGGAGTGGGGCAGGAAGAGATTAACCAAAGATCTTACATGCACACTAGAGGTCCAGTGCATGAAACTCATGCATTTGGCGGGGGAGGGTTGGGGAGGGGTCCCTTAGCCTGGCTTGTGCCCTCTTGCAGTCCGGGAGCTCTCAGGGGATGTCTGACTGACGGGGCATCCTTAGCGTTGCCTCAGAGGTGGGAGAGGCTCTCACCACCGCCACTGCCAGCTGTGAGCCCGGCTTCTGGCTGGGTGGCACTTCCCCTGTGGGAGCGCACTGACCACCAGGGGAAAGCTCCTGTGTTGAACGCATGCCCCCTGGTGGTCAGTGTGCATCATAGCGACAGGTGGTTCTGCCATTTGGTTGATTTGCATATTAGCCTTTTATTATATAGGATATGCATACCCCATGGTGACAACAGCGTGGTGAAGGCCTGGGGAGAAAAGGGCATCTGTAATCTCTCAGCAATAGAGATGGAGGGTGTTTAAGACGAGCTGCAAGGTGCTGTTGAGATGCCCACCTTGATCTGTGACGTCACCCGGGACTTGTCAGGAAAGCTCCCTGGGACAGAAGAGCCACCCAGGAATGTGACAGACCTTCACCCCCAGGCTCCAGGCTCCGCTGAGGCACAGCAGGTGTGGGGACTGTGACCTGGGGGCACAGAACCGGGACTCCACCCTCCAGGATCTAGTTGATCGCCAGAGAGTCTGCCTTCTGGAAGGTTCCTGTGACTAAAATGTCAAGACAAACAAACTCGAACAACAGCCTGAGTCTTTGTGCCGTGACGTGACATCTGGCTGAGTAGGATCCTTGCTGCCAGCGTTTACTTCTGGGTGGTGACCCCTGTCCTCGTGTCAGCACAGCACCGGGCTTCGGGCTTCGGAAAGGCTCGTGGTCGCAGGAAAATGCCGTGTTTGTTCCCCAGGCAAGAAATCGTGAGCGAGGCGCCCCCCGGGCCATGAGCTTCGGCTCAGGACAGGGGCCGCCCGGGCGCGGCGCGCGTCTGGGAAACGCAGCCTGCAGAGGACGCTGCGCAGGCTCACCGCTTGTCCGCAGGGCGCCCGCCTGCAGCGCCACAGCGTCCGCCCAAGGTGGGGCCTCCCTCCAGGAGCCCGGCCGGCCGCTCCCCTGCTGCTGGCTCTGCAAGAAGCCGCGTCCTCCGCGCGGAAAGGCCGAGGCGCGGCTGCCCGGTGCGCCCGGGCCGCTAGGGGGCAGCAGTGGCCCGTGAAACGCCGTGACACCCGGGCGGCGCAGCGGGCAGAGCGCAGCCGCGGCCTCCGTCCCGTTGGGAACCCAGGAGTCCCCCGGGGTGGGGATGGGGTGCTGACTCCCTGGGACCAGGGGATGCTGTTGGCCCGACTTACCTTTCCCCGACGTGTTTCCTGCATCGTGGACCTCGCCCGGACTGCACGGCAATGTCTTTATGGAACCGCTGAGGGCGCTAGAGAGGGCCGAGGGGCGGACTCGGCAGCATCCACCACGTAAAATGGGACTGGATCCTAATTTGTTACTGGATCTAACGTTTTTATCACTGATACTGCTTGGCCTTTACGCGATATTTCATAGCCCACAAAGCCCAGGTTACCCTTTCACGTGACTGTATACCCAGCCAGGTGAACTAGGGTTCTCATCCTTTTTTAAAAATATATTTTATTGAATTTTTTACAGAGAGGAAGGGAGAGGGATAGAGAGTCAGAAACATCCATGAGAGAGAGACATCGATCAGCTGCCTCCTGCACACACCCCACTGGGGATGTGCCCGCAACCAAGGCACATGCCCTTGACTGGAATCGAACCTGGGACCCTTCAGTCCGCAGGCCGACTGAGCTCTATCCACTGCGCCAACCGGTCAGGGCGGTTCTCATCCTTTTTAACAAATGAGCAAACTAAAACGGAGTGCGGTTACAAGCCATGCAGGGTCGCACAGCCAGCACATGCGGAGCACCCTGGCTGGCAGAGGCAATCCCACGCTCAGGTCCCGGTTCCGAGTGCAGAGCTCTGCAGAGCCATCTCAGGAGACAGCCATGGCTGCCGTGCAGTGGAGGCAGACAGAGTTGCAGCTATTGTTATAGAGATGGAGACAAAGGCAAACATGGATGTGCACCGTGCCCCTCTGAGCAGACTGAATAAAGGCTCCAACACGCAGCAGGAAAGCCCCAGGTCCAGCAGCTCCCCCACCACCACCCTCACCTGGGTCCACAGGAGGCCTCCTCTAAGGCAGAAACAGCCCCTGCCGAGCCGGAATTAGCCCTGTGACTGCTGGTCTCGCTTACTAAACAGAATGAGAAAGCTCCCTTTCTCTTGCTCATCAAAATCGGCTTGTTGTATGTTCAGGAAATTTCGGAGCCGCCTGGGATGTACGTGTGTAACAGTCCTACTTTTTCTTTGTATGCGTGAGGATAAAAGGTGAAGCTGGGGGGGGAGGGGGGATAAACAGTAAAAGTGTTTATTTTTTTTACTGTCGTAAAATTAAATTATAATTTAAGAGCTCCAATATATTCCTAACTGTGGTCGATTTTAAGGTGATTACGTGTCTCTTCAGTAATATATTTGATATCAACTCACTGCACAGAAGGATTGCGTGTGGATTCAGGATTGTGTCTTGAGTTATGGCCCTTCAGTGAAGAGGAGGTTCAGGTGTCCTCGGGTTTCCTGCCCCAGCAGGCCCGGCTGGCCCGCGGGATCTCCTGCACATGAGGCACAGGCCTGCGGGGTGACGTCAGGGAGCGTGGGGACAGCAGAGCCCTCACAGCCTGCGAATGCTCACCTCCCACAGCACGGTCCGTGCGCTAGAGCGACGGTGTTTTTATGCTTGTGAGCTGTCTTGATCACTGCTCGTCCTGCCACGGTGAAAACTGCCTATTTGAAAAACATGTTTGTGAGCGTTTTTTCTGAGGCAGACCTAACGTTATTTTTTTCATTTCAAGCCTGCAGTCCATTGCTCAGCCTAACGCTGGTTTTGTGGCTGTTCCCATTTTTCCAGTGTAAACACCGTGCTGGTGGCATCAACCATGACCCCAGAGTCTGACCCCCGTGGCTGTTCTGGGAGCCCCTCCCCTAGACCTGCCCATGGTGCAGAGTTCACCTGGAGGGTCAGCAGGGCAAAGGGGGACATCTGTACTACTTCCAACAATAAAGATGAATTAAAAATGTATCTATTTTAAAAAGGAAGGAAAGGAGCTGGGAGGGGCAGAGAGCAGGTGATGTCACAGGAGATGATGTCACAGTTGTGTTGCACTGTGTTGCCCATCTGTATTACATTGCAGTGTAGTACATGCTGTATGGCGTTACATTACATTATATTATACTAGGGGCCCAGTGCACAAAAATTTGCCCGGCCTGTGCCCTCTCGCAGTCTGAGACCCCTTGGGGGATGTCCACCTGGCCAGCCTGGGTGAGGGGCTGAGGGCTGTTTTCAGGCTGCCCACAGCTCCCATTGACCCAACGTCCCAGCAAGGCTGGCTGGAATCAGGTTCCTGGGGTTTATTTATCTTCTATAATTGAAACTTTGTTACTTTGAGTGGAGGCCTAGCCAGGGAAGGAAGCCTCCTGTTTGTTTCAGCTCTGTGGCTTCTATAATCGAAACTATGTTGCTGTGAGCAGAGGCCCGGCCAGCCTAGGCAGACAATTTACTCCTGGTGCCTCCTGTTTGTTCTAGTTCTGTGGCTATCGACCTCCATCTTGGCTAGGTTAATTTGCACACAGCTGCTCTGATTGGCTGGGAGGTGTGGCTTGGATGGTGGGTGTGGCTTGGATGTCTTGGAGCGATGGTCAATTTGCATATTACTCTTTTATTAGAGTAGATTAATTGGATTGGATTATGCTATATTTGATTACGGTATAGTCTGAAACTATAGAGCTGTAGGTGCAGTATAGGCAAATAACTGTAGAGGACCCCTGGAAAGGCGCATGGGCATTTTCTCTAATAATTGTCAGCTGAATCCCGGGCGACAGGCAGACAGGCAGAGCCACGCCCTGGAAACACATCTTGCCAGGAAACACATCTTGCGGACGTGTCCTCAGCTTTGACTCTCATGTTTGCCCATGTGTTGGGGAGTGGGTTTCATTAAGTAAATCAAACCAAGCACCAGGAATGAATAGGACTCTCCTCCCTCGGACTGGCCAGGCCGTTTTGACCCCAATCCCTAGCCTAATGGACAAGGGACACCAAGCGCCCCGCCTTGTGGGAGATTCCTGAGGTGGAGCCACACCCTTGGGCTCCTGCCTGACTCTTGGACTGCTCACGCCCACCAGCCGGGCCTGCCCAGAACTGAAGTAACTTCCTGGTATTTGGGGTATAAATTAGTTATGCGGTTACGGTGCTGGGTCTCTGTCTCTCGGTCAGAAGAGGATGTTGGTCCCACCTGGTCCCAGCTTTTTCCTTCCATCTTTGTGTCTTGTCTCTCTCTTTCATATTCTTTCATGTTTCTCAAACCCCCAGCTGCCTCTACTCAAATAACCAGACCACTCTCTCTAGCTGCGCTGGATGAGGAAAAGAAAGACCCCCCCCCCGACGCCATAAATAACAATCCTGCCTGAATCGAGAATGGAGTGT
>PVJC01026587.1:0-23905 GCA_004026665.1 Murina feae
CTCTAATTCCCAAGACCACCCACTTAAGGAGCACATGCCCCTTCCTTTCCTATTATGTGTCTCCTGCCTTCTCTCTGTATTTTCACTTTCCGTAGATGGATGGACTCATCGCACCACAGATAATGAAGTTGCCTTCCAGCCTGTCACTTCATTACTCATGGAGCTGAATCACAGTCCTGAACTGCACCTTGTCTCCCCCATCAGCCCACACCATCCTGATCTCACACCGAGCACAATGCAGTCTCCTCCGGCCCTGGGAAGGCTGTGACAGAACCTCCCCATTTATTTTTCAGAAGAGCTTTAAGCTTTTAATAAACTACCAGTCCATAAGTACAATTTCACAGATCTCACGGAGGGCTATAACTGGGGAAGGTATGGTCACTTGTGGCAATGTAAAGCTGGTTGTATCCACTTCTGTCCTCCTACCTGCTGTTCAGGTAGCACGTAAACACAGTAAAAAAATAGCATAGCCACACTGAGATCTGCTATAGGGGAAGCCTTTTCTTTGTCACTCCATGCTGCAAGGTTGAGGCCACGCTTAAAACAGAACTGCCTTCTGTAATGACTCACTGCTGACTTTCTAATGGCCTGTTGTATTGGTAACTGTCTCATCTTACCTGATAAGTCACTGTGCCCCTGCATCAATTGTGTGTCACTGGGCTAAAAACACACCTTTGCAGCTGACCTTTCCAGAAACAACAACCCAAACCCACGCCCAGTGCTTGTTCTTTATCCTGCATCTGCATCCGGATTAGGTGACTCCCCTGCAGGCTCCCAGCACCAGGCTCCCAACTCCTTAGGGCAGGAACTTTTTGTTGTTTATTCAAGGTGATTCAATCTATGAGAAAGCTCTGTGTACCTTTGAGAGTAGCACATAAATAAAGCTATCTAAGAGCCAAAGCAGGAGCATAAAACATAGGTTTTGAGACATTAAATACAACTGCTTATTGAATCCGAACATCATATTAAGTTCAAATTAAAAGTAAAGGTGTATTTTTAAACTTTGATAATTCACCCCAGGAGAGGCACTGTTTTCTTCAATGTAAATAAAATTATAAGTAAGTTACGAAATTATAAGTAAAATAACCTGTATGCAAAGACTGTCTTCAAAATCTGAGTACTTCAGGTTTTGGACTGAAATATTGTAAAGCCAATAACATGGTCTTCGGGAAATCATATGATGACATGGGGGAAGCAGTATGCAGAATGTTTACTTACTTTTTAAATTGATTCAAAAGATGTGTCTTGTTCTCCTATGACCACATCGCTACAGAAATATGAAAATAAAGTTTCCTAGAGTTAAAGGACCTTGTGCTAGTCATGGGACAAAAGACATGGAGCACCCTAACTGGTTTGGCCCAGTGGATAGAGAGTCGGCCTGTGGACTGGAGGATCCCAGGTTCAATTCTGGTCAAGGGCATGTACCTTAGTTGCGGGCATGTACTTCAGTGGGGAGTGTGCAGGAGACAGCTGATTTATGTTTCTCTCTCATTGATGTTTCTAACTCCTATCCCTTCTGTTCTCTCTGTAAAAAAATCAATAAAATATATATTTTTAAAAAGACATGGAGCATATACATGCCAGGAGCTATTATTACCCACGAATTCATCAGGAGAGGCTGTGCTACAGTAGTGATCCAGGTTGCATAGCTCCATAACTTAATACATAGTGTCTCTTAATCAAAGTTCTCTGTGGTCCCACTGGCTTTCCAAGGTAGCACCCTTCTCAATGTTGACTCGGGGCTCAGCTTACTTCCATCCTGTTACCTGATAGGACACAGGTCTTCTGGGGTTGCCATGGCAGGGAAAGAGAAAGATGGACAATGGCATTGGAGAAGGGATTTTTACTGCTTTTATGGACTGAATTGGGTCTCCCCAAAATTCCTATGTTGAAGCCCTAACTCTCGGTGGAACTGTATTTGCAAACGGGACTTTTATGAAGGTAATTGGTATCAGATGAGGTCAAAGGAGAGGGTCCTGTGTGTAAGTGCCAGTATAAGAAGAAGGGATGCCAGAACTTGTACTCTGTCACTCCCTTGTCAAGAGCACATGCAGGCCAGGCCAGATGAGGACAGAGCAAGCAGGGAGCAGTCGACAAGCCAGGAAGAGAATTCTCACCAGAAACCCAATTTGCCAGCACTTCTTACCACAACCATGAAAAATTAGATGTCTATTATTCAAGCAGCCCAGTCTGTGGTGATTTGTGATGCAGTCTGAGCAGACTAGCAATACAACCGCCTTTCCTCAAATGTAATGTACAGTTCTGGCCAGTTGCTTCGTGGTTAGAACATTGGCCCACTGTCCGAAGGGTTGTGGGTTAGATTCCTGGTCAAAAGTATGTACCTTGGTTGCAGGCTCCATCCTCTGTTCCAGTTGGTGCATGTGCAGGAGGCAACAGGATCAATGCATCTCTCTCACATCTATGTTTCTTTCTCTCTCCCCCCGCTCCCATCCCCTTCAGCACCCCTCCCTTCCACTCTTTCTAAAAAATAAACAAAAAGGCAAAAATATCCTCAGGTGAGGATTTTTTTTTAAAAAAAAAGTAACATATGTCATATCTGACCATAGGCCTTTGGTGAGAACTAGTCAAACAGCTAATTGAATGGAGGCTAGAAAGTTCTGTTTCTCACATTTTCTAGAAGGAAAAGAGAACTAGGTATTAGTGAGCACTAGTAATGACTATCACACCTCCATGTGCACCACACACACACACACACACACACACACACACACACACAGGAGAGTTAAGTAAGCTCTGAGCTGGGGAAGACAACAGAATTTCAGAAAAACAATAGAGAACAAAAGCCAGTAAGGCATCATTGTTGCTTCTTTCCCTCTTGGATTTAGCCCCAAGGGCCAACAGGTATATGAAATGAGTCCTCTTGAAATTGTAGGTAATTCCGAGAAGAGATTTCTGAAAGCAGGAGGTTCCCCAAAGAAGCATTTCTTTGATACAAGGTAACCACCATATGGCATACTGGGGAGGGGAGATGCGGCTATCATCTCTAATACTTAGTTCCCAATGGCCTAAAGGGGGTTTGGGTAGAAGATTTAAGTATTCCAAAAAGCTGTAACACCCCAAAACATAAAGATAAGCTCAAGGGATAGAGTCACTTGGTGGCCTGAACACTACATGGGTGAAGGACACAGCAGCTCCCTAATGCTACACTCTGCAAGACAGAGTTAACAGTAGGAGATGCTGACACAGAGCTGGGATTTATAGCTTCAATAAGTACAATGGGTTTGCACAATCTCAGAGGCCATGTGGTATTACTTAACAGACAGAGGCAAGATGGATGAAATTACTGTGAGGGAGCGCAAAGCCAAAGAGGCAATCAGGGTGTTGTGACCTGCAAAGGTCTGTGACAATGGCTAATAGACCACAGTACATTCCCAGGAGCAGAAGAGATGTCTAGCAGCCTGTGGTGTGTCAGGATAGCCTCTCTTAAGTAAAGGACAAATTGTCACATCTTGTACCCGTAGCTCTAAAAAAAAAATACATGTACAGCCTTTGGTGGGCCTCTCTGAACTTTAGAGGCAGATTATATCACCCTGGGGAATATTGCTCTGAGCCATTTATTGGTGATTCAGAAAGGTGTCCATTTTCAGCGGCATTAAGAGCAGGAGAAGATTTTATAGAAGTTTTGGGAAACCATGCAAACTGTCCTGCCATTCAGTCCATATCACCCAACAGATTGAACTGTGCTGGGGGTATTCGTGTTGCATAAGAATGCCGTTTATGGCCCCTGACAAGCCTCAACAGCAGAGCCAAGTGCATATCCCTTGGGTCCTAGAATAAGGCCATGCCTTTTTGCAGGAGTAAACTACCCACGATTTGAAAAACAGGTCTTGGAGTACCAAGGAGCCCCAGTAGCATCTTAAGATCCTGACCACACGACACCAAGTAATTATGTGTCGGAAATTGCCCATTATGAACTGATATTATCAGATCCATCAAGTTGTAAGGTTGGACAGCTGCGGGAGCAATCCATCATAGGATGGAAATGGTTCGTTCAGGATCAGGCACAGGCAGGTCTCAAAGGCACCCATAACCTATATAAAGAGGGGCCCGGACTCCTAGATCTCCTACCTGAGTTGTACAGATACATTTCTCTCAACTTGCTTCTTATCGCCTCGGGGGGACATAGATCCTCTGCTCAACTGCCAAGGAGAAAGAAAGCCTAGTTCCCTGATGGGTTGACTCTGTATATTGGGACTAGATGAAAATGCCATCACACTGAAACCACAGTCATAGTGCGCCTTGAGGGCAAGTGAAGAGAAATCCTCCCAGTGGGGAAAAAATGAGAATTGGACATATGGTCATTTGCTTTATATTCTACACCTGCCTGAAGTGTAGAGTAACATCAAATTCTGGGCATTGCTGAATGGCTTATCTTATTGGTCAGCTGCCCAGAAGGACTAAGAGCCACAGGAGAAGGGGCATATGAATGAACCTATTGCAGAGGATATAAACATGCTCATATGGGTTTCCTATTAAAGCTCATTAGGAGGAACCACTGCTCCCAGAGCTTTCATGAAGGGCACTTGAACAGAGTGATGTGGTGGCAGGAACGAAAGCTATGTGTGGGTCACCCCGCCCCAGCTGTAGCATGGGAGGCCTATTAGCAAAGTCACTACTGAAAGCTCAGCCTGCCAAGAGCAGAGTCTCATGCTGAACCCCCTCAGTACACTATCTTCTGAGGAGACCAGCCAGTCACTTTCTGGCAGATCGGTTTACTAGATGACTTCTCCCTGGAATTTTACTTACTGAAATTGATACCTACTCCAAATATGGGATTGTCTTTCTGATCTACAGTCTCTCTGTCAGCGCCACCAAACAAAGACTTGCTAGAACAACTAATTTCCAGGATCACTTCTGACCAATCATCCATAACTAAAGGATCATTTTATGGCAATGATGGGATTTGATCACCTGATGTATTGATGCTACCGTAGAATCCATCATTCAGAAGCAATCAGCCTAATGGTGTGATGGAATGGTGCACTGAAGTCTCACATAAGGTCCACTCAAGGACAACGTCCTATGAGTTTGGATTTGGTTGAAGCACATGGTGTTATATCTCTAAAAGACAGAGTCAATTGGCCAGAAAACCAAGAGATAAAAATAAGTTAGATAAGGCTCATTGTATATAGGTTCCAGTTTTTGGAATTTGCTCTTTTTGTGCCTAAAACTTTAGGCTCTGCTATATTAAATTTCACTGAATCTGAACCTACAAATACCACCTTACCATTTGGGGCTCCTCGTGACTGTAGAACATCAAGCAAGGAAAGGAGTTATTATATTGACAGCGGTAATTGATCCTGTTATCATGAAAAGGGATAGTTGCTTATATACAACTAGAGGCCCAGTGCATGAAATTCAAGAATTCAGGGAAGGGGAAAATCCCTAAGCTCTGCCTGCACCCTCTTGCCATCCAGGAGCCCTCAGGGAATGTCTGACTGATGGCTTAGGCCTGCTCCTCGTGGGGAGCGGACCTAAACCGGCAGTCAGACATCCTTAGCGCTATTGTGGAGGTGGAAGAGATTCTCACCACTGCCTCTGCACTCCCCAGCTGTGAGCCTAGCTTCTGGCTGAACAGCACTCCCCCTGTGGGAGCCCACTCACCACCAGGGGGAAGCTCTGCATCGAACGTCTGCCCCCTGGTGGTCAGTGTGCGTCATAGTGACCAGTCGTTCTGTTGTTTGGTTGATTTGCTTATTAGCCTTTTATTATATAGGATGAGGGACAGAAAAGAGTCCATATAGAACCTAGAGGGGTCTCTGGGGCTTTACTTTGTCCTTCTATGTTGAATAATAACTGTAAAAGAGGAATTACGGAAATCAGAGTTCAACAAAGGTAAAACAACTGAGAAGCCATATCACTCAGAGATAAAGTTGCAAGTTGCCCTATTGAGAGGAGTTAACTTGACAGGCAAATTATCAGAATAGACACTTGCACCAAAGATATAAAAATGACCCATAAGCATGCAAAAGACATTCATCAACATCTTAACCATCAGGGAAAGGCACATCAAAACCCAGTGTAGTGCCACTTCACACCCTGTGGTGGCTAAACTAAAAAACAGATAATAATAGTTGTCAAATATATAGAGAAATTACTAGTTAGAATATAAAATGGTGTGATCACTTTTTAAAAGAGTGGCAGTTTGTTAAAAGATTAAACATAGATTTACCATATCATTCAGCAGGCCCACGCCCAGGAATATACCTAAGAAAATTGAAAACATATGTCTACAGAAAGCCTATACACTACACATGAACGTTCTTAGCATCATTGTTCATTAAAGCCAAAAAATAGAGACAATTCAAATGTCTACCAACTAGTGACTGGATAAATAAAATGTGGTTTGTTGATGCAAGGGAAAGCTATATAAATATATGCCTAAACAACCACTACAACCAAAACAACCGAATAGACGACAGAACAGGCTGTGTGGGGTGACCAGGCCAGCAGGGGGGTTAGTGAGGGACAACCAAATGACTGAACAAGCAGCAGGCTGGGCCTAAACCAGCAGTCAGACATCCCCTGAGGGGTCCTAACTGGGGAAGGTGTAGGCTGGGCTGAGGGGGACACCCCCCCATACATGAATTTCGTGCACTGGGCCTCTAGCTTGTAAATAAAAAGATACAAAGTACTGACATATATTTCAACATGATGAACTTTGAACACTTGCTAAGTGAAAGAAGACAACTCCATGAGGTTCCATTCACATGAAACGTCCAGGATAGGCAAATCCATACAGACATAAAGCACATGGGCTATTATATTACCAGGATTTGGGAAAGGTTTAGGAAAAAATAGGAAGTAACTGCTGATAAGTACAATGTTCTTGTTTTTTGAGATAATAAAATGATCTAAAAATTGAATGTGGTGATGATGGTTCTATCACTCTGAATGTACTAAATTCTATTAGATTGTATATTTTAAACTGGGGATTTTATGTTATATGAATTATAAACATTCCCCAGCTTTTTTGTTTGTTTTTAAGAAAGGGGGAACTACAAGGAATGTGCCCTTGACTTAGCTTTTCTTCTATTCCTGCTTTCTCTTCCAACTCCCCATTTCCCAGATCATCTTCCATAATAAACTAGCTGCATGCAAAGCCCTGACTCAAGCTCCGCTTTCTGGGAAGAATGCAGGATACAGATATGTATTTGGGAGGAAGGGAGAATATTTCTTTGGGGAGCAAAAGTCAAAAGGAGATGCCACTACAAGTATCATTACCTAGGGAGCTGCACACAGTTCTTTACCAGCTTTACTTTCTTGCATCGATGGTATAAAAGCAGACCCCATATACATTCCTATTTCTCATAACCTTTCCTTGCAAAGACTTTAAGAAGTAAGGCAAGAAACTGTGCTGACATGTTAATAATTTAGGATACACACACACACACACACATGCATACAAACACACTGGTTCAGGAATGAAGAAGAGGTAGTTCTGCCTTCTTTATCTCTAGAAACTTTGCATCCTGAGCCTGGACCCTTATTTTAAGGACACGTTATTGTTTTTGTTACAAAGAGTTCTCAGACATTCAACTACTAGCTATCAAAAATTTCCATGGGGAAGAATGAGAGAACCTATGGTGTGGGTGGCACTGGTCTGATTCTGGATCTAAGTCACACAGGTTTGTAAAGGCAGGAATGCTTCTGCCTCCCACATGGTCTAGAGCAGGGATCTGCAAACTTTTTATGCCAAATAGTAACATTGTTTGGCCTTTGTGTGCTACAGGGTCTCTGTCCCAAGTACTCATCTCTGCCCTTGTGCCTTGAAAGCAGCCAGAATCTTCTGAAGACAATAAGAAATGAAATAAGTAGGGTGGGGGGCTTGGAGAGGCTGGAGGGATTAAACAAAAAAATGACTTTTGTTTTTTAAAAAAAGGACTCATGAACATGAACAACAGAGTGGTGATTGTGTGGGTAGGGAGGTGGAGGTAAAAGAGGTTATGGGGGGGACAAAGATAAAATATAAAAAACTAAGTATGGCTGAGTTCCAATAAGACAATTTATGGGAACTACATTTCTTGCAACAGAATTTTATTAATTTCTTGTCATTTTCCTGTGTCATGATACATTTCCCTGTTTTGATTTCCCCCCATCATTTAAACAGCAAAATCATTCCTAGCTTGTGGGCCATTAAAAAAAAACAGTAATGAGATAACTTTTAGAAGATGAGCAAACTGCCTTTAGTAGAACCACAAACTGGTGACTAAAAGACAGGGTCCCATGCTTATCCTATATAATAAAGAGATAATATGCAAAGTGACCATCACTTCAACACACAAGATGGCTTCCCCCATGTGGACACAAGATGGCCAGCAGGGGAGGGCAGTTGTGGGCAATTAACCAGCAGGGGAGGGCAGTTGGGAGGGACCAGGCTTGAACAAGAGGGTAGTTGGAGGGGACCAGGCCTGTAGGGGAAGGCAGTTGGGGGCAATTGGGCTGGCAGGAGGGCAGTTAGGGGGAGATCGGGCTGGCAAGAGAGGGAAGTTAAGGGGTGATCAGGCTGGTAGGCAGAAGCAGTTAGGGGCAATCAGGCAGGCAGGCGAGAAGTTGGGAGCCAGCAGTCCTGGATTGTGAGAGGGATGTCCAACCACCTGTTAGGCCTGGTAAGATCAGGCCTAAATGGGCAATCAAACATCCCTCCAAGGGTTCCAGATTAGAAAGGGTGCAGGCTGGGCTGAGGAACACCCCACCCCACCACCCCCACCCCACCACCCCCACCTCACCCCACCCCCATACACAAATTTTGTGCACTGGGCCTCTAGTGTTGCCTTAAAAAGCCTGGAACCACTCACATCAAATGGCCACTACAGCCTAGGACAGTGGGCATCCGAGTTAGGAATAGTGTGTGTGTGTGTGTGTGTGTGTGTGTGTGTGTGTGTGTGTACCCATGAAACAAATCCTAAGTTTTTCCAGGACCCACAGTAAAGAAAGAAATCCCTCAAAACTGACTTAGATTCTATGAAATTAACAGGCTTAAAATACATTCAATTTTCCTTTTTTTTTTTTTTAATTTGAAGTTTAGGGGATCCAGTGTTAGAGAAATGTCATCCCTAATGCTGAATTTCCATATGATCTCAGAAAAAGGTTGCTGTACCTGGTTGTGAAGGCTAACCCCTGAGGAATGCTCACTATAAGGTCAGAGAGGAGACTAGAATCTCAACCCAGAGAAAGAAACTCTCCTCTCAAGAAGGTATGTAATATGGATGTAAATTAACCTTTTTTCTTTTCTTAACTAAATCCTCTTATTGCCGGAGGAGAGCCAGCGTGCACCCTCTGAGACTTAGAGTGTAGCCTAAAGCAGTCTACCATCTGGGCAAATTTCCTTTGAAATATAGAGTTTTATCTTAGAAATCCACGCGCATTTGTATTCCCCTCAATCACACAGCTGTGTGTTTGTTTTAATATAAAAATAGCATGTTCAGCTATTTACCGTCAAGGAGAACGGGCACTCCTTGGAGAGGCGTCATGTTTACCTTGTAGCCTTGCGCCCCCAGGCAAAACCTCTCCCTCTCAAGGACACAGGTACTGCACCCCAGAGCATAAAGCCCAACAGCACACAGATTGTTCAAGGTGTCACTCAGGCACCAAATACTCACTTTTGTTTGTTTGTTTGTTTGTTAATGCTCACTCGAGAATATTTTTTCCATTGATTTTTTTTTTTTTTTTAGAGATAGTGGAAAGGAAGGAAGGGCGAGGAGAAAGGGAGAGAGGAGGAAAGAGGGAGAGTGGAGGAGAGAGGGAGAGTGAGGGAGAGAGAAGGAGAGTGAGGGAGAGAGGGAGAGAGGAAGAGAGGAAGAGAGAGAGAGAGAGAGAGAGAGGAAGAGAGGAAGAGAGAGAGAGAGAGAGGAAGAGAGGAAGAGAGGGGGGGGATTGGTATGAGAGAGACACATCAATTGGTTTCTTCCTGCACATGCACCGACTGGGGCTGGGATCAAACCTGCAACCCAGGTATGTGCCCTTGACCAGAAATGAAACCCATGACCCTTCAGTGTGCAGGCCAATGTTACAACCATTGAGCCACACCAGCCAGGACAAATATTTACTTTTTATAAACATGATTGGCATGGGTTTAGAGAACCTATTCTATGTTTTCAGGTTCTCAAAGGACGCTGGTTCTCAAAGTGTGGTGCCAAGACCAGCTACATCAACATCACCAGGCCACTGGTTAGAAATGCAAATTCTCAGCCTCACCAAGGATCTACTGAATGCGAAAGTCTGAGGGTTGGCCCAGCAATCTGTACTTAATAAGCCCTCCAGGTGACTCTGATGTCCATTCAAATGTGAGAACTGCTCCCGTAGCAGAGGAGTTTGAAAGGACCATAAAAACTATGTTTAAATTCATTGTGAATGTGACAAATTCCCCATCCCTCTTTGCCTCCTTGTGCTATCTGTAAAATCAGGATACTACCTGCTGGAAGCCAATTCCAGAATATCATAACTGCAAGAGTTTCATCAAAAGGTTGATGGAACTTGGGGGCTCAACAAGGGCTGGGTCACATATGCTACCACCTGTTGGGAATGGCTGAAGGCATTTCCCCAAACCTGAAAAGGGATTGATGGTTTGCTGCCAGACAGCTCAGGGCATCTTAATCTACATGTTATTGCCTCCTACTGGCCAAACACCTGAATAGCCGTACACTAATTCTCCCCATTCTGACATTGCCTCTGTATATGAAACCCTGACCCTTTGAAGTGTATATCTCCACCTCGCCTCAGGACAATTTGTGCTAATAAAAAGCATAGAGTCCTGAGACGAGGAGATCTTAGTTCCTTTTAACTAAGCTCCTCTGACCCCCAATTGACTTTCAAAATTATGCTTCATCTATGGGCTCTTATTTAAGTTACACATAGACTTCTCCCGATTGCTGAACCCTTCTAGATGCTGGAACAAGAACCCTGGCAAACACCCCTCTTCTCAGGACTGCCTTGAAAACGAAATCTGATCTACACAGACATCCAGAAAACATCAGGATAGCACCTGCCTATCAGAGACCCCAGCATGAATATGGTTTTTCTCTTTCTCAACTCCAAGCAAATACTAACATTGAGCAGAGGCAAGGATGCATTTCCATGAGATACAAAAGATACAGCTGAAATTTTCCCCAAAAGACATTTGCCATGTTCATTCCTCTCATAGACACTGTTTGTCTATTCCTGACTTTTAGCATACGGGATTTGAAAATCAACTATTAGAAACTTATTTGAAAACGAATTACATGAAAAACATTTAGGCTAAAAAAGTACAGAGGATAAATCAATGTTCAAGCAGCATAATTTTTCTTTGATTTTAAGAGTTCCTTTGGGGGCACTCATTTATAAATTACCCAATTTGAAGGAGAAAAAAATCTGAAATACCAGCTTCAGAGAATTGTAAAGGGCATAATTTCCTTCTATATCACAAATTAGAGAAAAATCTTTCAAGTTTTCTTCTAGTTCCCTGCAAAATTACAGATTATATCCACGTGTCCCTATTCCCATTCTTCTTTCCCCACTTACTCAGTCAAACCACTCAAAATAACTTGGAATACAGATCACAAGACAATTAATTCAGATCTACAGAGAAAACAAATATGCAAACAAAGCCTCTTTAAAATATGCAGAGGGGAGTTACATAACTGGGTTGCCCTATTTTTCTTCTTTTTAACATGAATACTTTTGTCCTGCATGCAGAAATCTATACTGCATACATATAAGCATACATACATGTCTTCCCGCATGCTGCCTTCTGCCACAAACACACAAAAACTCTACTTTCTACAGAACAGGTAGAGTAAACCGCAAGGACACAGGCTACCAAACACTGAATTTACAATTATTTGGGAAAGGAATTAAATGGAACCTTATGCATAAAAATTAGCTCTGAAAATAACTGGGATAACCACATAATTTGGGGGTTATGATTTGAGGGATAACTTGGGGGAAGGAGGATATTTTAACTTAAGATAATAACCTATTTCAGATATCCCCCACACCACTATACCCTGGAGGAGAAATGATTTATAAACCATTGCTAAATGAATTCTGGGTCTTCTCTCTTTAGCCTGAGAACAGGCTCCCAAGGGGGCTCCATTAGGCAAAATTTTGCTGACCTGCTTCTTATTATTGTAAACTCCTATGCAGAATTTGGAAGTTGCATTTTTAAAAGCATTATCTTATGTCATCTTGTCACAAATTTACATAATTATCTCTACATCTTCATCTATAAGGGTGTATGGTATTTCAAAAGTGAACTAGTCTACTTATTTAATGGAGAATGGAAAAGGGTAAATGTTCTAAATCTGCAGTTTGGTATCTAGTCCTGGTGAATAGCCTTCTGGAATATTCTCCCATAGCACTGAACCCTATCAAAGAATAAATCTAAGGCTACAAGAGCTTAAGAAGGAGAAGGAGATGGGGAAGGGGAGAAGGAGGATGGAAAAGGGGGTGGGAGTAAGGAGGGATGGTTGCTGAATTATTATTTTGCCAGACAAGAAAAAACACAGCAGTGAAGACATTCATAGAAGGGTTGAGGAGGAGGGAGGCAGAGGTATTAAGCACTAGAAAAGTGGTGTGGGGTTCAGGTGGTGAGGCTAATTAAAGATGCCAAACTTCAATGCTGGATAAGATAGAATGAAGCCATAGTCTAAATCTTGTTAGCTAAAATAAGTCATTTATTCCTCCCACAGAAGTAATATGTATATCCAATGAGGGCAGCATACAGAGTCACTCAAAGTTATAGGTCCTTTCACTTATTCAGTTGTGATAAAACACACCATTCACACACACACACACACACACACACACACACACATTTGCACAACATTGACAGGGAAATAATTTTGTTGCAATTTGGAGGTAGTATAGCATGCCAGTTAAGAACTAGGGTCTGAAATCAGACTAACCTGGGTTTGAACCCCAGATCTGCCACTTACTGGCTGTTTAGTGTCAGCAGACTATGTAAGCTCTCTCAGTTATAGTTTCCTCATTGATAACATGGGGATAATAAAAGTATTCCCTGATATGGTAGTTGTGGCAATTATATTAATACATTTAGTGCTTAATAATTGCAAGATATTATTAGAAATAGCTTCCTGTGGGACCAGAGAAGATAGTTGATGGGTAAACTTGTTATTTTTTTTATCTCTCCCAAAAGAAATTTAGATTCTAGGTTGGAAAATGAAACAATCATTCATTCAACATTCATTCAATCAACAATTTGCTTTTGTGCAGTGTCTATTAGGTACCAGGTCTGGCAGAACTCGCAGTCCAATGGGAAACACAGACACACAGGCAATTAAGAGTTTGTGTTTGGAAGAGTATAAATGAGGCATAATGAGAAACAAAAATGGTTTATTTCACAAAGGAATTGGGACTGTCAAGATAGATAATTCTTTAGGAATCTGAAAGAAGGTGAGCTCAGCTATAACTAAGAAATACTCAGGTAAAAAGTTCTGGGAATATCATACTCCCAGCGTTAGAATTCTTTCCTATTTAGCAAATATTTTTTGAGAATTTCTTTTTGCAAGGAACTGCCAATACATGCATTTTTCTCTCCAATGTTAAATATACTTTACTAAAAAAACTTTGCATCCTGTGTGTGACAAGGAACAGATTTATGGGAGGAAATATTCAGGCAGGTCAATCAAAACTTATGAAACTTTGAACTGGAACTTTAAACACACACATTAATAAACTCAATAAGAATATTAGTACCATTAAATCATTTGAGCTTAAATCTTCTGTGAGCCTTATGCCTCGGAATTTGCATTCCTTCCCGTATCTTCACCTGGGAGACGAAGGTTCTGAAAGACATTTATTTTTAATAGAGGCCAGTTTTATCAAAACGAAAGCCACAAACTGAAGGAGATCAGATCATGCCACCCCAAAACACGCCACTTTGGAATACTGATCATTTTGAGCTGAAGGCTCTCCAGAAACAGCAGATACAAGGGCTCTCTGACTTCCTCCTCCCCACCTGAAAGCAGGTCATGAAATTTCCAGGGAGGAAGGTGGTCGCCCTGCAGCAGGAAAAGAGCATGCTTGTTGCCAGAGATGAGAACTTGATGTCAAGAAGGATTTGTTCAAGTAAACCTACTAAAAACATCCTCATCTTCCATTAGTGTTCCATATGTTTCCTAATAACGTTCCCACAGGTACTACCCCTGGCCCAAACCCCTTTTCCTTGGTCTTGCCCTTATCACCACAATTTACCACTCTTTTGTTACAATGGTATACCGCTCTAGTTCTACCCATTCTTAAGGTCGTCATTTCTACAAAGGCTTTCATCCATGTAAAAATATTAATACCAAGTAAAACTGGTATACTTTGATTCCTATTTTGTCCGTTTATTTCTCAGGCCCAAACACAGAACCTAAGAAAGAGGGAAAGTCTTTCTCCCTCTAAAAATCCAAAAGTACTTTCCTACACCCGTGACTGCTTGTCCTTAACACAGGGGAAATATCTTTGCATTATCTTCATCTGCAATTCCAGTCTTTCTGAATAACTGACCATTATAGAAAGCTCACAGTGCTTGAAGCCACTAACTCATGCATTTCTTGCATAAAGAAAGTTACATTGGCAACATTTTTAGGTTTTTATCTTAAGATATCTGTATGTTGCTAAATTTCTTCTTTAATTGTAAGAAAGCTTACATCTGATCATTCGAAACATTTACTTGCTGGGCAAACTCACATATCAATCAACATCACTGCCTGTTATTCATTGTCACTTTTTTTTTTTTGTAACCAATCACATTAAGAAATGCATATTACTTCTGAACAAATGCTATGACCACTGCATTGTCCCAAATCTCAAATTTAGTAGGAAAGGTAGTCACACAAAGCCAAATTGCACTCCTTTGAAATAATTGTTATATTAGAGAGATAAAGAAGTGCTAGGGGAAATTGTGGTGGACTGCAATTAAAATTTCTGTAACTAACTAAAAGTTTTCTCAGGGCCCAGCTGGTGTGGCTCAGTGGTTGAGCTTTGATCTATGAACCAGGATGCGGGCTCGATCCCTAGTCAGGGACATGGAGGAGGCAGCCAATCAATTATTCTCATCATTGATGTTTCTATCTCTCTCCCCCTCTCCCTTCCTCCCTGAAAGCAATACAAATATTTTTAAATTTTTTCGCAGGGTTGTTTATAACTGAAGAAACACCCAAAGAATTAAGAGAAACATTTCTAGGCACAGGGGCATCTGGAGTGCATCTCAAGAAGAGGCCATTGGAAATGCAAAATTCCAAAATCACTCCCCAGAAAGCCACTCTGCCTCTCATTTCTCAGCGACTTTTTGGTACTCCATCCCCGACTCCTGTGGCTCTAATAACCCCTGAGAAAATTTGGGCCAGGCCTTATTTATTCAAAGTCAGCTTCTCTGTTTCCCTCCCAGGGTGTTTGTGAGGTTGCTGCTTGTGGAGAATGGAGATAAGTTGGGATCAAGAAAACTGTCTCCAAAGCTGGAATTGGCTACTTTTCTAGGTATGGATGTGAAGGATTTATTACCAAGAGTCGGTACCAGGACTCCACTTAAGGAGGAAAATATCTTTGTTTGGGAAAACAGCACCACTGGTGTAGAGGTATGCAAACCTGTGGGCATGTGGGTGGGCAGACACCAAGATCACAAAAGGCGAGTGATAAAATTCTCACCAGGAGGCAAGAAGATGTTAGCTTGGCCCACAGAAATGCAGGAAGATGCTGAGAAACCTTCTGCAAATGCTACCTGGATGATGGTGGTGGTGAAAAAAATAATGTAATAGAATTGCACTAGCATACTCTAGTTATTGGCGCTATGGCGTCTAATGTAACTTTTCCCCATGATCCTGAAACAGATTTTTTTTTTTTTTGATTTGTAGTTCTTTTAGAGGAAGAATCAAGGAGAAGTCCCACATGACACCAGGATGGAGACTGAAAATTCCTGTTCCCGCCTGATAGGAACAGAGATAAGAGAACATTTAAGAGCTTTGGACTTCGAAAGACCATGATCTTGGTGCAGAAATCAATTCAGACTAAGTCAGAAAACACTGTATTCCTCATTTAAGTTCTAAGGAATCAGGAGACTCCAGCTAGCACTAAGTTAAAACTACTACCTGTATTTACCTTAACTTCTAGTATCCTTTGTGCTATCCTACCTACTGATGGCCATTTTATCTCTTTTGCACACAGACACTGTCCTTTGAAGATATTCATTAGGTGACCATTTGCTCAAAAGGGGCTAATGGGGAGTAGTTTTATTATTAGAATGTGTTCCCAAGAAAATACCATCTAATAATAAGAAAGAAAACTAGCAGCTTATCACTTTTGTGTCTCCATCTATCCTTAAAGATAAGCTACTTTAAGCTCCAGTTTGTGGCTTTTTCATCTTTAGTATTCAACACTTAGCCCATTGTCCGATAACTAACGAAATAAGCACCTTTTCATAAGTTTACCGACCACTGGGATGTCCTCTTTTTGTGAAGTGGATGTTCAAGTCTTTTGCTCATTTTTTGTCTGTCTTTTTCTCACTGATTTGTGAACATTCATAATATACTTCTGGATGTGAGTCATTTGCCATGTATGTGTAATATATACAATATTTTTGAAATAGATCTTCCCCCCACTCTTTTGGTTGTTTATGCACATTTTTAATTTAAGCTAGACTGGAACTCTTCAATGCCTGAAAATAGTATCGTTCTTATTGGTAAAGGCAGTAAAGAGAATCTCTCATTAAGAGACAGAAGAGGGAGCAGTGACAAAATATCTCAGAGGACTGCAGTGGAGGGGCAAAACTAATTACTGTGTGTCTCGCTATCAGGCTCAAATGACAGCAAAATTATCACCCTCATGTCACAGACAGCAGGACCACCATTTGAGGGGGCTCTTAAATGTACCCACAAATATACGCCATGTATGGCTAACTTCTCAAATCCGCCCACCTAGTAAATTGTTTGCCAGATTTTGAATCTAAGACATACGTCATCAGAACCCGGATGCTGCTAACCATGATGTTGAACTACCCTGCCTGGCTTCTTAGGTGGGATTGTAGAAAGTGAACAAAGCCTTGCCTCACTCCACGGGAAAGTTGTGAACACCGAGGCTAACTGATGACTTTATGTGCCAGGGCCAAAAAAGCATTATTTCCCCAACTGTCTTTCAGAGAGACAGCTGTCCTGTGATCTTCATGGGACCTTCTTAGCAACTAGCCCACTACTAGGTTTTTGATAGATGCTTCCTGGATGAACAGATGAATAAAGGAATAAAGGAATGCCTGCGGGCAAAGGGGAAAACCTGAATTCTAATGTTGGCTTTCTTCTAAGGACACCGCCGGTGATGAAATGGGCTTCTCAGTGTCCTCAGGTGTCGGGAAAATAATTCGGGTTTCAGATGCCCAAGAAGACTCCATCGGCAGAATTATTTCACGCTGTCACTTCTGAGACTAACCTTTGTGCTGACAAAAACAGGCGAACCCAACAGCTGCAGCAATAAAATGCACCAGGGGCCCTGGCTGTGGGGTGCCAGCGAAATGGAGCAGGGGATTTCAAGAGCTGGGCAGAGATACGGCAGGAAGCTAGCTAGCTTCAGTTCTCTTGACTTCAGCAAAGGGGGGAAAGGAAAACACTGGCAAGGGTTAGGCCTGGCAAGGAACAGTGACACCTAATTTAGCTCATCCCAACAAATGTCACATGTGTATATTTTGATGTGTTAAGTACTAGAGCTTTTCCTTGGAACCAGTCGATGCCCACGTGCACCAAAAGCTCATGCAACTGCACACAGCACCATTGGGCTGAGAAGTGCTGGAGCCCAGGCTTGTCTAGAGCAGTGGCTGCTATCCCAGGCCAAGCGAGCTGCAGTGAAACAGCCGTTTGGATAATGAAGGAGGCCAGAAAAAAGTTGGAAAGATCCCTGAGATGAGGCACAGGCCGCTGCGGTTTCCTCTCCATTTTGACCACTTACTTGCTCTATCATCTGAAAAAAGTCATTAATTTGCTCTCTGTCCCAGCTCTGCCAGCCGTAAAATGAAGATGGTAATATCTTCCCTTTTTATCTCACAAGTCAAGAAAAATGATCCAATGCTAACAATAGCCTATAGGTCATAGGTCTATAATCCCTCAACAGGATTACAAAATACAAAAAACTGAGACAACTTGACACTTTTTTCTTAAAGTCTTTTGACACAAAATTTCATCTGACATGAACAGATTTGGTGGTGAAACCTGACCTACACCAATCTGAAGCTTTATATTTATTTAGTCCCATTTGGTGAATATTCATAACTTTCACCACTGAAATGCTAATGAGATTGATTAAGTGCGCTTCTCAAGACCCTTTAGGACTGCTATAAAGTATAGGGAATATATGCTGCTTTAACTTTCTAAAAATAAAAATAGTCCTGGTTTGAAAGGTCAGTGGGACTACTGGTTTGCATTAAGATAAATGCATAAAAAATAAAATATAACCAAATGCCTCGGTTTTTTACCATGGTCCAAACTGCTTAACCTTCAACTGAAATTTTCTCATACACATAGGCCCATATCTTATTGTTAAAAAGGTCACCAGTAGGGTCATTTTTTTCCATGAAGAACAACAGTCAGTATCCAGGGCTTATGACCTTTCTAAGAATCTATAAAAATATGAAAACTGAATAAAACACAAAGCCATTGGCTAATATCAAAGTGTCAGTATTAGGCAAATACAACAATCTCTTCTTATTCAACTCATTACTTCTTCCCACAGCAAAACCTTTATTCATATGTTATTAAGGGGCCTCTAATACCCACTAATGCTCCAATAAATAGTCCCATTCAATGCTCATTCAGTAATGAAAATAAAACTATAAAACAAAATCTACAAAATGCAGACCACAAAAATATCTACAAAACTTAAAATCAGCTACTTCATCAGTAGTCAGATTTAGTATTCATAAAATAACACTGTATTTAAAAACAATTTATAGATACAATTTTTCTCACTTGGCAAGAATATGCATGTATGCACAACAATTGTGTAGAAATCATAGCCCCTCATAAATTGCATTTGTTCTTAAAATTAAAGGATTCCAAAGGCAACATAATAAAAATTATTCCAAATGTTTTTAGAAAAATAATGTCTAGTGTGAGATGTAAATGTGATTTGATGTTTTACATAAATTAGATCTTATAATAGTTATAATGTTCAACTTGACCATGAAGAGACATGTCAACTGTCAATATAAACTCTAAGAAGAATAAATAAGTGTTGGGGTGGAGATTATTTCTCTAGGTATCCTGAGGAACAACTGGGTTTTCTTAACAGCCAAGTTTTCCGATTCCTCTCTCAGTAACGGAGATAAACATCACTAACCAAACAGCCCTGAGTCTGGGGACACACTCTGGAAGGTGGCAGGAACTAATATGACCCATGGACCAAAGACTTCATCTTCATTTGGATCACAAAATTGATTCCAACGGTGGAATCGATTCCAACCATTTGAATGGTGGCAAACGAATGCAGGTCTAACTCTCAGATACTCTACACTGAACTAACGTTAGTTCTATGAGTATAAGCAATGATTCAGACGACACCCTTAATCAAAGAAGTGTGAGTCCATTGTCAAGTTGTGGAAATGACCTAGCTTTCATTATGGCATACTTTAAACTTTGAAAACTCAATTCTAGGGTTTTGGTTTTTTTTTTACTTTTATGATTTAGTACTGTTATATCATTTAATACACATAATACTCTATGAGTCAGCTATAATAATTTTCCACATCTTACCGATAAAATAACAAACATTGAGAGATTCAGCAGCTTTGTCAAGATCAAGCTAATAACATGCCTGAGATGTGAATCTACTGTCTCAGAGTCAAAGTTCTTAACCTTTATTGTGGTGAGAATTCCCAGCCTCTACCATTCAAAGTAATAAGCTCATTATTCTCAACATCAAAGTGTCAGTATTAGACAAATACAACAATCTCTTCTTGTTCAAGTCATTACTTCTTCCCACAGCAAAACCTTTATTCATATGTTGTTTACTCTTAAGAGGCCTCTAATACCCACTAATGCTCCAATAAATAGTCTCATTCACTGCTCATTCAGTAATAGATGCTTTAGAATCTCCACTTGTGGTGACATAAACAAAAATAATACAGGACGGATATTTCCAAGCCTTATTTTTCAGTTCAGCACTAATGATGCCCCTTAATACATTTACAGAAATCCCACTATTTACCGTAACAGGAAAGAATCAAGAAGAAATTTAAGTTTACCCCTTAAACAAAATAATTGAATATTTGGCTGCTGAGATAACAGCTCTATCGGGGGCTTTTCCCATCAGCAGCTGTCTTAAAAGAACTCAAGGAGTTTTAGTCTAGGCAAGTACTTTGAACTGGATAAATATGTTTATACTGAAGTAAGTGTAGACCTATTTGAGCAGAGGCTAAGTTCTACACATAGCAAAATTGAATGCCATTAGGCCATCAAACCTACACTTGAAAATTTTTAGGAAGGCATTGTATTGGATAGCTGTACCAATTAATAATTGGTTAATAATGCAGATTTTTTTCAATAGATGGAGTTACACATACATTGATATATATATTGATATTGATATATATATACTATAGTATATATATACTATAAATAATATAAATATCAATAATATAAATATATAGTATATATACTATTTTGTTGTATTGACAACAAGCTTCAAAACTTATGTCAAATTTTCTGAAGGTGTTAACATCATAGGTATTTTTACGCTTATAATTGTCAACTTTTGTGCCAAAAAAAAGAGCATTTGCGAGAAGTTTAATTTGTTACTTTATTTTGAATAAAAGTGCTGCTGAAAGTTATCGTATACTTTGGGAAATGTACCTGCTCCATCTCAAGATACTTGTGAACGCTGGTTTAAATGCTTTAAAGGTGATGATTTCGATGTGAAAGACAAAGAACGTCCAGGTCAACCGAAAAAGTTTGAAGACCAACAATTACAAGCATTATTGGATGAAGATGCGTGTCAAACTCAAAAACAACCTGCAGAAAGATTAAACATTGCTCAGCAAACAATTTCCAATTGTTTACAAGCAATGGGAAAATTTTTAAAGGAAGGAAAATGGGTGCCACATCTACTGATATATATATGTATATGTATGTGTGTGTGTGTGTGTGTGTATATATATATATATATATATATATATATATATATATATATATATATATATCCATCCATGTATTCAATACCTCTTTTCCTCTAAAAACAAAACAGCATCACACAAAGAACAGCAAGATGAGGGTCTTATGGTAATAGCGATATTTTGGGTAACATGAGCTATATCAACTCATCTCACCAGTGTTTGTTTATTGAAAAGACAGCCAAGTGGAATCACTGACACTACTTAAACAGTGTTCTCTCCCCTTTCTCTTTATTTCTCCCTGCTATTTTTCCTGATGGCACTCATTTAGGATTGTTTAGTTTAGAGTTGAAACAAATCTTGAAATTACTTTAAGAAAATGGTGGTTATCATTCAATAATCTCAGTTAAACCTCTTTTTAACAAATAATAGTACAGTGTAATACCCTGAAGGTCCATCTACATTGTTGCAAATAGCATGATTTCCTTCCTTTTAATGGCTGAATATTATTCCAGGGATGGTGGGATAAGACATCACTGATTATGACTGGTTTGCACTTACAATGCAAGGCATGGGATTCAGATCTGGGGGACATAAGAAAGCAGAAATGGGACACTAAACAAGAGAAAAAACACACCTGTTTAATAATAGGGTGAGCATATAATTTGTTATCCAAATCAGGATACTTTTGAGAATGAAAGGGAGGGTGTTATTAATAATTGCCCCAAGGCAATATGTGTTAACAGGGAGAAATGGTCCCCTATAAATAAGCTGTCCTACAAATTATCCTGAGGTTATTCCTACAGAGCAAAATTGGAAATAAACACTCAACACCATCATGACCACAAAGCACATCTGTTTGTAGAAAATTTGGATCTATTTTTGGAAGTGGGAGAAAATGTAATTATTATCTTATCTTTGAGAGGATGAACCAAACAGAATAAAATTTTATGTAGCCAGAACCTGTTTTAAAAAACTGCCTGTATGTAAATAATTATTGCAGCTGCGTGAATGGTTATATGGTGTTCATTACCCTATTCTCTCTACTTTCATACATGTTTGGAAACTTCATAGTAATGATTTTTAAAAGTAAAAAAAAAGTTAACCCTGATGTTTCCATTAATATTACATTGATTGAATACAATTTTTTGATTCCACTAATAAATTATTTTATTAAATGCTTACTATAAAATTACTATGAGAGATTTAAAAAGTGTAATTGGGAGAATGATTTCAGTGTCAAATATTCTCAAATTACCCAAGTAAATAAACAGTGCTGTTGCAAGAATTCCTCTATTGAGGGACTTGGGGATATAAATCTAATTTGAGAAAAAAATCAGATATTCTGTCTTGAAGCTCTGTTTACATGCAAGTCATATTATTTTCATTTATATTTCAGGTTGATTTGGAATGGCCTGGGGTAGATGTGATGGAGCTTATGGGATATTAAGCTTCCTGTATAAGTCACAAGAGGTTGGACTCTACTAAAGCAATAAATTAAACCATTCAAATCTCAGTGGCTTAAGAACAACAAAGGCTTGTCTTTGGCTTGTTCTGCTGCCCATCATGGACTAACAAGTCTGGGGCTCTGCTCCCCTCACTCACCCAGGGATAGAGGTGGATGGAGACACTATCAGGCTGCAATTGCAACATCCGGAATACGTCTTCCTCTTTCCTCAGGTCAGGCAGGAGAGACCTGAGAATTACACATGAACTTCCTATTGCCTCAGGACGTAAGTGACATACCATTTCCACTAACATTTCATTGGCTGAGCCATTTGACTGCAGTGGGAAATTGCAGTCTAGAGGGGCACATGGGATATTTGGTTGACCGTTAAGGCTTCCACTATATCCCAACCACTCCTTTGGACAATACTGTAGAAATAAAAGTGCAGTTCTTGATTTCTGGAGTCTTAAATTGTAGAATTTGCGCCGAACACTGACGGAGAATTAAATGGCATCAATGTATCTGAAAATATTTGTTGACAAATTCATAGGAAGAGGAGATTGTGAGGAAATTCCTGCCTTTTTCAAGCACTAAACAGAGTTCATTTTTATAGCAGAGGCATGGCTAATGCACATAAAGATTAACAATTCATTCAACTCAACATACGAGCTGACCTTTTAATGGCCAACACTTCCCTAGCCATTGCAGAAGATAGCAGTAATGTTTTTAAGATGAGTGATTGCTTTGGTTACCTATTCCTGCATCATCAACTACCAGCGGGGCTCAGGTGGGTGGTTTCACAGGGGGTCTTTCAGGAATTGCCGTCAGATGCTGGCTAGGATTACAATCCCCTGAAGGCATCTTTTCTCACAGACCCGACATTTCTGCTGGGATGGCTGACACAGCTGAGGGCTGGCTGGGCCTCCTTCCTTTTACGCAGTCTCTCCACGAGACTAGCTTGGACTTCCACGCAGCACGACCTCCTCATGATTGCTGGGCTTCTTCAGGAAAGGTAGTTTCTCCTAAATAAGCATTCCAAGAACACAAGGCGAACACTGCAAGGCTTCTCAGCGCCTAGGCTCAGTCCCTCAGTATCACGTCACCGCATCCCACTGATCAGCAGTGAGTGAGAGCGCCAGCTGAGCTCCAAAGAGAGGCGAAGGGAGCGTTAGGAGCATGGTTCATTGGGGCGCCATCTTTGGAGACAAGCTATCATTGATCAGACATTTCATTTATCAGACCCTAATTTCCTGCACTCTCAATCATTCATTGTCAAATACAAGTCCATATTTGAAAGGATTTATATTACCTCAAGTTTGCTTTTCCAGTTTTTTCCATATCCTTTAAAAAATCTGTAAATAGAACAT
>PVJC01026588.1:0-23818 GCA_004026665.1 Murina feae
CCTCCCCCCACAGCCCTGTGCTCCCTGCTGCCCTCCCCCCCACAGCCCAGTGTATCGACTCGTGAGAGTGTTCTGTCTTCGTCTGCAGCATCTTCCTTGTTCTTTGGCGGCTGCTTTCCCTGCCTCCCAGGAGGCTGGTTTCACGGGGTGTTGAGGGTCCCCTGGTCGAGGCAACCTTTCTTTTTCTTTATTCAGAGAGGAAGGGAGAGGGAGAGAGAAACATCAATGGTGAGAGAGAACCGTGGATCGGCCGCCTCCTGCACGCCCCCTACTGGGGATGGAGCCCACGACCCGGGCCTGTGCCCTGACCAGGAATCGAACTGGGACCTCTTGGTTCCTAGGTTGATGCTCAGCCACTGAGCCACACCAGCCAGGCAGGACACTGCCACCTTTATCTTACTTTTCAGAGTCAGCCCTTACAAGAACTGCCTCTCCGAGTCCCCACCGTGTGGCTCATGGGTATTTAAGCATCATCTCTCTAAACGCGGCATCATTTTGCCACACGGATTCCTCCACAGAACTTTCAGCCTAAGTTCCTTATCTCGGTGGCTGGTATCACAAACCGGCTGCCTCCCTAAGCCAGAGACCAGGGAAGCTGCCCCAGCTGAGGCCACGGTCAAGGCCATCTGCCGCTGCTTCGGTCTGACCTTTGAAACCTTAAAAGCAAAAGCCTGTGGGAGCAGCTGGGAAGGCAGGGGTCAAAGGTCATCTCGGGAACCAGCTGGGACCCGCCCCGCCCCGCCCAGTTCCTGCTGATGCTCATGCCTGCAGCTCACACGCCTGCTTGATGGGCTCTGCTCTGGGGGGAGAGGTCTCCTGCAGTGACTGCCTCCAGGATGTTCTCCTCTTTCCACACGGATCTTCCCACCATTACACACTGACCCCCCCGCCCAGCCCCTGGCAGCCCCCTCCTGCCTTCCGTCTCTGCGTGTGATGACCTGCGGGTCCCTCGTGTAAGTGGGTGGCGCACTCCCTTTAGCATCAGGTGCTCAGGGTTCCTCCATGCTGGGACGCGCAGAATGTCTTCCCTTGGGGAGGCGAGTCACTCCCCCGAATGCACAGGCCGTGTTTTGGTTATTTACCCCTCGATGGCTACTTGCGCTGCTGCCTTCTTGTAGCTGCTGTGAGCCTGGGGTCGCCTGCTTTTAAACTGCAGCAAGAAGCATACCCTGGTGGTGTCTTTAAATGCTAACAACTCCAATGGCTGTTCTACGATTTTAGTTGCCTGTCATCACTTGGAAGTCACGTGGGGTTGAGTAGACCTCATCTTTGCGTGATGATATAGTTCCTAAGAAACAAGCCAAAGCGAAGCATCACGGAGAAGTAGACTGTTTGGGCTCCCCAGGGGAGAGGCGGCGGGCTAGAGGAAGGAGTGGGGGGGAGCCAGGGAGGGAGGCGGGCATACAGAGCAGGGCCGCAGTGAGCCAGCAGCAGGGGCTAGGCGGGTGGGCCCCCCAGGGGTGGGAGCAGGGTTGGCGCTGCAAGTCCCGGGCTGAGGAGAACTCAGGTTTTTCACCAACCGGAGAGGCAAAATGGGTCACCACGCAGCGCAGGCCGCTGATGCTGTGTCAGGCTAACTCGCGTTCTGGAAGCCCTTCCATGTTACGGAAAATCACTCTCACACACACCCTCCCCATTAAATGCATTCCTCTGTGTAAAGAAGAAACAGAACTCTGGCCCAGCTCACGTGGTCAGTCATGGAGCATCGACCTATGAACCAGGAGGTCAGGGTTCGATTCCCCGTCAAGGCACAGCCCTGGGTTGTGGACTCCATCCCCAGTGTGGGGCGTGCGGGAGGCAGCCAGTCCATGAGTCTCTCTCATCATGGATGTTCCTCTCTCTCTCTCTCTCTCTCTCACCCTCCCTCCCTCCCTCCCTCTCCCTTCCTCTCTGAAATCAGTAAAAAATACATTTTTAAATGTGTAGCACCTGTTTTAAGGTTATTTTTCATGGTCTCTTTGTTTTTCAGATTTCTTGTTTAAATTCCTGGTTATTGGAAATGCAGGAACTGGCAAGTCGTGCCTGCTTCATCAGTTTATTGAAAAAAAATGTAAGTGACCTTGAGCCTCGGTGTCCACACATGTCCTCCGGGCGCACCTCCTGCTCCGCCCATCCACAGCCCAGCTTCTGAATGTATTTCCAGGAAAGAAGTCATAGTTTAAAATACTAGAAAATAACGTTGAAAGGTTTTTATTGAACTTTCTGTAATATGACTGAATTTTTACCACGTCAGCATTTCAGTTTTATTCATTTACAGTTGTGAGTGTGCGAAACAGAGTTTCATTCTTGCTTTATTGCTTGTTAATGTATTTTCCACACGAACAGCTGTCATCTGCTTTGCCCACCTGGCACGAGAGCCCTTGGGTGGGCAAAGTGGAGGGAAAGAGAGTCAGTCGGGACGGGACCTCTGTTGAGTGGCGTGGCCCCGGGGGTGAGTCACGGACCAGTTACTGATACGCATGGCACTTGGTCCGTGAGACAGTGTCGGACCGTCTCAGAACAAATACCCAGAGGACCTTGGGGCCGGTGCCAGCCTGCCCGGCCTCTCTCCCCTCCCCCGATGGTCGTCCCCTACCTCCTGGTCTCGGGAATGGCGGTCAGCTTCCCCGCCTTCCTCCTGTGGCCACGGGGAAGCAGGACGGCCTTGGCCTTCAGTCCTCACCCCTCACGGCTCTGGCTCCGAGGTGTGCTGGTGGCTCCTAGCGGAGGCCCCCTCCAGCTCTGGCCGCCTGGTGGGAGGCCGGCGGGAGTGGGTGCTGACCTTCACCCCCACCTGCAGGGAACCCAGCTCAGCTGTCCCTGGCGGCCCTGGGCCTGTGCGGTCACCTTGGTCTCGCAGTGTGCGTGGGAGCTGGGCATTGGCCCGGGAGCCGTGGTTGCGTTGGCCTGTGCAGCACCAGCGTGCTTCTGCAGGCAGCTCCTGGCGGTTGGGCTTAGTGAGCTGCCTGTGTGCCGCCTCCCTGCCCTCCGGGCACGTGGAGTGCTCGGCGCCTGCCCTCCATCCCAGCACTGCCGCCAGCGCACACGCTCACCACGCACAGGGTTCTGTTGGGGGGTTGCTTCTTGTTTTGTTTTCTTACTCTTATCTTTTTTCCCCTTCATCTCTGGTCTCCATCAAGTTTCTTTTGGGGCTTTTTATTGCCTTTTTATTTCTTTAGAAGGTTCACCAGTCAAATAGCTGAAGTCTCCCTCCCTCGTTACTGGCCGAGGCACAGGGCTGCCCCGGGCAGCGGGTCCTCGAAGGCGGCACCCGGGGATCCAGGGCAGCCTCCGGTGTGAGCTCAGCAGGGACGGGGCGCCTGGCCCGCGGTCGGCTCGCGCTTGGGGTGAATGTCTGGTTTGTTGGGGTTCTGAGGAAGCGCTGTGTTGCCTCTGAGAATAGGGACTATGTGTTGTGTTTCAAACAGCGCGTGCTTATCAGCCAGCGTGGAATGGCTGTGTGAATGGCGCTCTCCATTGGTTAACCCTTGACCTTCGTGTCGCTTGTTTACATCTGAAAGCCTGCTTCCCTAATGTTCTAGAAGCAATGTCTTGTTCTTTTTCCTTTCCAGTTAAAGATGACTCCAATCATACCATAGGAGTGGAATTTGGTTCAAAGATAATAAATGTTGGTGGTAAATACGTGAAGTTGCAGATATGGGATACAGCCGGCCAAGAGCGATTCAGGTAGCTCTCTCTAACTGATGGAAATATTTGAAGATCGTGTTAGAAATGATCAGTTACTATATTCTCCTAATCTGTGCGGCCCCCAGTCCCGTGCTCAGATGGGAGGGACTTCACCTCGGGAAGCTGTAAGGGACAAGCGGAAAGTCAGTTTCTCTCCCACCGCATCCGTTTCTTTTCTTTTCTGTAATACTAGAGGCCCGGTGCACAAAAATTTGTGCACTTGGGCGGGGGCCCCTCAGCCTGGCCTGTACCCTCTAGTGGTTTGGGACCCCTCGGGGGATGTCCACCTGCTGGCGTGCCTGGCCAGCCTGAGTGAGGGGCTGATGGCTTGCCAAGCCCCCCAGTGGGGATCCTCACTCCATGGGGGTGTGGCCAGCCTGGGTGAGGGGCTGAGGGCTGTATTCAGGCTGCCCACAGCCCCTTCAGGGTTTGGGTCCCTACTGGGGTGCCTGGCTGGAAGCAGGTATCTGGGATTTATTTAACTTCTATAAATTGAAACTGTTGCTTTGGTCTCTCCCCCCCCCCCCCCTCCCCCCCGCCCCCTTGAAGCCTGGGTTGCCCCTGGCAACCCAAAGTCCCAGCCTGGCAGGTGTCTGGGATTTGTTTATCTTCTGTAATTGAAACTTCATAGCCTTGAGTAGAGCTTAGGGCCAGCAGGACCCTGGCTTCCTCCATTGTCCGGGGCAACTCCACCTCTGTGGCTGCTGCCATCTTAGTTGAGTTGATTTGCATATTTGCTCCTGATTGGTTGATGGGTGTGGCTTGTGGGTATAGCGGAATGAAGGTTAATTTGCATATTACTCTTTTATTAGATTAGATGTCTTATGGACGTCACAGAGGGAGGAAGGGAGAGGGAGAGAGAGAAACATCAGTGATGAGAGAGAATCATGGATCGGCTGCCTCCTGCATGTGCCCTGACCGGGAATCCAGCCGTGACCTTCTGGTTCATAGGTTGACACTCAACCACTGAACCACGCTGGCTGGGCGCAGCGTCCATTACCTAAAGGGTCCATTGAAGTCTGTTTGGAGGCATTGCACCTTTTATTTATTTTTTTTTTAATTTTTTTTTATTGATTTTTTACAGAGAGGAAGGGAGAGGGATAGAGAGTGAGAAACATCGATGAGAAACATCAATCAGCTGCCTCCTGCACACCCCCCACTGCGGATGTGCCTGCAACCAAGGTACATGCCCTTGACCGGAATCGAACCTGGGACCCTTGAGTCCACAGGCCGACGCTCTATCCACTGAGCCACACCGGCCAGGCCCATTGCACCTTTTAGAGAATGGACTTGTCCCAGCCTGTGTTGTGCCCTTCGCCCCACTCCCCCATGTTGCTTGCTCCTCACTCCAGTGTATTTGGATGTCTGAGTCGTGTCTGAAAGTGGTGCCTCGCTGTGTGTGTGCAAAGGCCAGGGGGCGCTTCTGTGCAGGAATATGGTGTCAGGAGTCCCGGCTCTCGGCTGGTGAAAGTAAACGCGCGTCCTCTTTCAGGTCTGTGACCAGAAGCTACTACAGAGGCGCCGCCGGGGCCCTGCTCGTCTATGACATCACCAGGTAACGCAGTCCCCCACCCCCACCCACCCCCGGGGAGAGGTGGGCCGCCCTGGTCCAGACACATGCGCACAGGGGTGCTGTGTCCCGTGCTGTGTCCCGCGGCTGCGGGCCCTTTCACCTGGGGCCTCAGAGCAGCCCTGCCAGGCCTGCACCCGTAAAGGAGTGTGTTTGTCAGGTCAGAGGAGCATGACGTGACCCTGAAGGTTCTCGGAGGGCAGACTCACCTGGTAAATTAGTATCAATACTTCTTTTTCCATGTTTATTGATTGCACAGAGGAAGGGAGAAGGAGAGAAACATCCATAATGAGAATCATTGATCAGCTGCCTCCTGCACACCCCCTACTGGGGATCGAGCCCCCAACCCCAGTTCTTGACTGGAAGTGAACCTGGGACCCTTCAGTAGGCAGGCCGACGCTCTAGCTACTGAGCCACACCGCCAGGACCATCAGCAGCACTTGACGTTGTCCGAGGTTGAGGGCACGGGCTGTGGCTCTGATCGCCTGGCAGCTGCTCCCGTTCTGGTCACGTGCGGCGTCCTCAGGCGAGGCGCTCCGGCTCCTTGTCTGGCACGGGGTGATGATGATGGTGTGGTCCTCGAGGGGTTACCAGGCAGCTCAGTGAGTCAATGCAAAGCTCTGGGACATCAGAGGGTCCCAGCCTGCACTGTCCTGTGTGTACCTGTCACCCTCATATCACAGGGAAATGACATTAACAAGTCAGCTCCTTGGTCTCACTCCATTTCAAGTGGCCCGGAGCCACGTGGTGTAGGGGCTAGAACTCACTGTCCCGGGGCCGCCTCAGACACCTGCCACCACACTCCCCGCCGGGGTCTCTCTGGGTAGGAACCTGCCCCCTCGATGGCGCCCCCTAGGGGCACATGCCTGTGTGTGTGGGAGTGAGGCGCTCTGGCAAAGGGGTGCGCAGCTCCGGCCTGACCCGCCCCACTCACCAGTGGCGACAGGCGCCGCTCGGCAAAGCATGAAGGCCGAGCCATCTCAGGTGCCAGGCAAGGGTCCTGGTACAGAACCACCGTGACCACCTCTACACAGTCCCCGCTGTGACATGGCAGCCAGGGTACCCTGTTCCGTGTCCCAGGAGCGGAACGAAGGACGGACGAAGGGACTGTCTGCTTTTGCACCTTCATGGGGCAACAGAAAGCAGCCAAGGCCATTTCCCCGGAGACAGCGGAGCGGACCCTGTGGGTGTGGTGTGCACGGACCTCGGGCTGCCCGGCTGCCTAGCGGCTGGCACGCCCCTGGCACGGCTGGCGCAGTGTGAGTGGTGTGAACGAGCGGAAAGCGTTGCTAGCTGTATAAAATACATGTACTGTTCTCACAATCTTATGTCACGCAGCCGAGAAACCTACAATGCGCTTACTAATTGGTTAACAGATGCCCGAATGCTCGCCAGCCAGAACATCGTCATCATCCTCTGCGGCAACAAGAAGGACCTGGACGCCGACCGGGAAGTGACTTTCTTAGAAGCCTCCAGGTTCGCGCAAGAAAATGGCAAGTGACCTCTGACCTATGGCTGCTGCTCTGAGGGCAGGTGTGGGGGTCCGAGCATTGCTCTCAGCGTAAAATGGCTCCTGGGGTTTTAAGGTGGAACTGTATTTAGGAAAAGCAGACCTTCCAGTTGACTGCAGACTGAGACTTAGCCTGTTTTCACACCATTTCATCTGCCTAGACAGTTGCTGTGATGATAAAAGCACATGTGGTAATGTTTTATGAGGACTTTCAGGCTCAGATCTTTACATGTTACAGGTCTTGGTTTAAAGTAAAATTGATAACAAAATTCTCAGTGTGACACTAAGATGCTGAAGTGTCAGATCACGTCCATGATTCTCTCCCTCCCTCCCTCCCTTCCACTCAGTCTGAAAAGCCATGGAAAAAACATGCCCATGTGAGGATTTTAGACAGACACAGGCAGACATCAGCCACCATGAGTTCATGAAGCTGGTTAGGAATACAGAAGCGCAGACGTGGAGGCTTAGGGGGATTTAGATGTCATGTAAAGGTACCTCCTTTCACACGCGAGGAACTGTGGCTCCAGAGGCTGGGCTTACGCAGGAGCTCAGGCCGCTGTCTGCTGGGCGAGGGCCACTCTGTGCAGAAGGGGGGACTCACGGGAGACCGCCTCGTGGTCAGAATGACACGCTGCAGTGTAGCCCCCAAGCGTGAACACTTGCACATTCTATTTGGGGCGACATAAGCTCACTGAGAAGGAAATTGACGTACCTGTATGCACAGCGGTCACCAGCCTGGGTCCTCACCTCGTGCTGGCCTGCTCCTTCCTTCTCGCCCACAGATGGAGGTGCTGGCACCAGGTGCCAGTGCTGCTCAGGAAAGGGTGTGCTTCTTCTAACACTTAGAAGTACATGGTGACACTTACTGGGTTTGTATGTACAGGGCTACACGGGTGAAGTAATAAATGGCCGTCCACCTGCTCCCCTAAGGGTACTAAAGGCTCTTAGGACTGAGCAGTTCTGATTGGCTCCCGCACGCGGCTGAGTGTTTTGTTTCCTGTCCCTTTTAGAACTGATGTTTCTGGAAACAAGTGCCCTGACGGGGGAGAACGTGGAAGAGGCGTTCGTTCAGTGTGCGAGGAAAATACTTAACAAAATCGAGTCAGGTAACCGTCGCCGGGCCAGGCCCCTGGGACGTGGGGGTTGTTGTCACTGATCACGCTGCGACGATAACCTTTTGTCGGTCACTTCACGCGTGTGAGTGTCTGTGTAGGATGAGTTCCCAGGGAGGACTTGCTGGGTCAGGGACCCTCGGCTTCTGGAATGTCGGTAAAGGCCGCCACTCCTGCCCTCCCCCAGCACAGGTCCCGAATGAGAAGGCGCCTTCACTCAGCCCTGCCTCGGGGAATGCTCATACCTGATGTCGTCCTGCCGGCCTGATAGGGGAAAAGGGATGTCTTTGTAGTTTAACTTCACATTCACTGGCCTTGGTATGCGTCATACAAAGTCGCATGAGTTCCTAATTCAGCACGCGCAAAGAAAGGGCACGGTGACCGCCCCCCACTGCTGCCCACCCCCTGCCGTCTGAAGTCAGCCGTTCCCACCGGGCCTCTGCCTTTCAGACGCCTGTGCCTGTGCAAGTGGATCTGTGTGTATCTGTATTCTCCTTTTTAGGGGGAGCAGGGCTGTGTGTGCGTAGACACTTGCTCCTCAGTGTCCTGGGGGATCGCAGAAACGAGAACCTTGTTAAAAGACTCGCTTGTTCCCCAGGTGAGCTGGACCCAGAAAGGATGGGCTCGGGCATCCAGTACGGAGACGCCGCCCTGAGGCAGCTGCGCTCGCCCCGCCGCTCGCAGGGCCCCGGCGCCCAGGAGTGCGGCTGCTAGACGCCGCCGGAGGGCGGAGGTGGGTGCCACGCCACGTCCCTGCGGGCCCTCCCCCCACACTCAGCTCGCTGCCTGGCCTCCCCACGTGCTTCACGCAGGGACCGTTACACGCCTCAGCAGCCACAGCTGGGAAGGAGAGGTGGTCGCATCATTAAGGGTCATGTTCTCAGGAGCGGCATACTCACCCTTCTCAGGCTCACGTGGGACATTCGCCAAAACAGACCACATTCTGGGCTATAAAACTCCCATTAACATATTTAAAAGAAACCATGCAGTGTCTGTTCTCAGACCACAGTGGGTAAGCAGAAGGATAACTGGGAAACCCAGAATACGTGGAAATGGGACAACATACTTCAGAGTAACTCGTGTTAAAAAAGAAATCGAGAATTTTTTAAACAAAAATTTTTTTTAAACCAAATCAAAACATAACATAAAAATTGGGGGGATGCAGCAGAAGCAGTGCTTAGAGCAGGGGTCCCCAAACTTTTTAAATGGGGGGCCAGTTCACGGTCCCTCAGACCGTTGGAGGGCCGGACTATAGTTAAAAAAACTATGAACAAATTCCTAGCACACTGCACATACCTTAGTTTAAGCAGGACAGGCAGCGGCGGCAAATACACCCGCATGTGGCCGCGGGCTGTAGTGTGAGGGTGCCTGGCTTAGAGGGAAATGCATAGCACTGACTGCACATACTAGAAAAGAAAGCCTGAGTACAGTCCGCTACGTGTACACAGAAAAGTGGGGAAAAAGAGCAAATTAAATCCAGCGTAGGCAGAAGAAATAAGAATTAGAGCAGAAATCAATGGAATTAAAATCAGTAGAGAAAACTCAACAAAACCAAAGCTAAACAATTAATAACATCAGTAAGCTTCTAGCCGAGCTAAGAAAAAAAGACCACAAATTACAAATAGCAAAAGTGAAAAAAGCACATCACTAAGCAGATCCTATGGATATTAAAGGGAAAATAAAGGAAAACTCTGAACTCTGCATCCACAGATTGGATGCCCTAGATGCAGATGACCAATTCCTTGAAAGACACAATTTGTCAAAATTCACATAAGAAGAAACAATTAGGATAGGCCTGTGTCCGTTAAAGAAACTGAGCCCGTGATTAATAACCTTCCACAACAGAAAGCATCCGGCCCAGATGGGATAACTGGTGAATTCTACCGAACGCTGAAGGGAGAAATCACATGGATTTCCTATGATCTCTTTCTTAGGGCATATGCAGCCAGCATTGCTCCTATTCCAAAACCAAAGACTCTACAAGAAAAGGAAATGACAGACCAATATCTCGAACATAGATGCACAAACACGCAAAACAAAAGCTACCAGATGAAATCCAACAACACAGAAACCACAGCCCCGCTTGGTGGGGCTCGTCCCAGCGGCGCCATCCTGACGCGCGCGCTCAGGAGCGAAGGAGGGTGGGAGCTGCCGGGAGTGTCAGTCTTCTGCCACCATGTCGCGAGGCGGCTTTCTGGGGGGATTGAAGTCTAAGTGAGTGTGCCCGTTGCTAAGAGGAGGCTCATGTGTCAGATTCACCAGTGGAGACTCACTTTGTAAAATATGTTTTATGGGTTTCAGAGAGGAAGGGAGAGGGGGAAAGAGAAGCATCAGTAACGAATCACTGATGGGCTGCCTCCTGCAGGCCCCCCACTAGGGATGGAGCCCACAATCCAGGCAGGTGTCCTGACCAGGAATTAAAACTGCTGGTTTGTACATGGACAGTTGCGCATATTTCTAATTGTTCTTCGTGTTTTTTAGGTGTTCGGACAGTGGTATTTGGGGAACAATTGTTGGAGCTTGAAGTATTTTTTACCATCATCCTCTTCTACTTTATGCAGAAGTAGATCTTTGTGCAGAAAAAGAAATGATCGGGTGTATATAAGCCGGAAAATGTGCCCAGCGAACCACGTGGTGGATCCAGTTCCATGGACAATGCCATTGACGTGTACATGTATGTGAACTGTGTTCCATGGTTTTCCTCTCCCCTTGGGTGAACCCTGACGATGTCCTGTATATACTCGAGCCCCCGCGTCCCTGCAGCATGGAATCTCATGTATGATATAATAGAATGTTACACTGCGGTCCAATATTTTATTTTTTGTAATCACATGAACGAAAGCCTGCTGGCGTGAGTGCCTTGCCGTCACACTGGCTGTGTCGCACGGTGGGTGACGTTCGCGACCTGCTCGACTCGGCGGCCAAGGCAGAGGCGGTTCATCCATTTGCCGCGTCCACGGGGCGTCACAGGCCTCGCTGGGAACGCTGCTCAGCGGTGACTTAGGTCCCGAAATAAAGCCCAAGCGCAGTCTTCCTGCGAACCTGACGGGCCGCCCTCGGCTGACTTCAAAGCGTCTCCATCCAGACCCTTCAGGAGGGAGGGCCCTGCCGTCCTGGGCCCTTCACCTCGCGCGGCAGCTGCTTCTGCTCAGCGGAGGCTTCGAACAGGCGGCCCCGGGCCGCACACATGCCTGTGCACCGGGCCCGGGTCCTCCTGCGGAAACCACTGGGCTGCCGGGCTTCGCGGGGACGCGGGGCGCGGCCTCACTGCCCTTCCCAAGCCTGTTCCTGCCCCGTGTTCCTTGTGAGGAAACCACTCGATGGAGTTGCTATTAAAGGGTTACCACTGAGGATCCTTCCGGTGTCTTAGCACGGCCCTGAGTCCGCGCGGTTCATCCACGGGAGGCTGACAGTGCGTGTGGTGTTGCAAGGGCTCGTTCCAGTGCTTTAAGACGTCAGCGAAGGAAACATGCAAATAGAGCTTTTCTTTCCCGCTGACGTACAGCTCGGCCTGAAGCTGGAAGGGAAGATGCCTCGGCCTCGTGACTGGGCCCGGCTGACTCCCGGGTCGCCCGGCCGCGGAGGCTTTGCCGTTGGTTTTATTGGGCAGAGCGAGCGGCAGTGCCGCGTGGGGAGGTAACTTGCATAAAACAGCAGTGGGCACCTGCCTTAGATCTTTCCCTTGGCCTTTCAAAAGCCTGAATGTCTTACCCTGGAGAGTCAGAGCACAAAGCCCATCCTCGGACGGGGCTCCCGGGCCCACCCCACCCCCCCCACCCCCCTGGAAGCGGTCCGCCCAGGGCCTCGTCCTGGCCGCCTGCGGGCCCAGGAGCACGTCCGTGCCCCACGTCCTTCCTTCACAAGCAGGAGGGACGCTGGCTTATACGCGAGTCTTAGGACACCATAGGCACTGCGTGTGCACTCCACATCCTTTGACCAATGACAGCTGCTGGATTCCAGACCCCCTGTTCTCAGGGAAAGCATTGAGGGGAGGGGGGCAGCTGAGGGGACTGGCCAGTGCAGCTCCCTGGCACCCCCGGCCAATCCTGGCTCCCAACACCAGGGGCGCGTCCTGCAATTATTCAGTCCCCTCACTGTCCACCTGGGGGCAGTATCGGACCCCACAGGTTGAGGGTTAGTCTGCCCCACAGGCACACACTTTAGGGGCCAACCACCAGCGTCCAGGTTGCTCCCCATGCAGACCACCTGGCCATAAACCCGCGTTCCCACCACCCCCTCCTTTGGGGCAGCTCATCAGCTAGAGCAGCTCACAGAAACTGACGGGGTTCAGGAAGACGAGTAGCCGGGAACTGTCGGCCATCACTCTAAGATGAGCACATACTGCCCGGCCGGAGTGGCTCAGTGGTTGGTCAGGGTTCCATTTCCGGTCAGGGCACAGGCCCGGGTTGCGGGCTCCATCCCCAGTGTGGGGCGTGCAGGAGGCAGCCGGTCCATGATGCTCTCATCATTGATGTTTCTCTCCCTTCCTCTCTGAAATCAATACACATATATATATTTAATAGGCAGCCGTTTATTCTCTAAGCAGCAGCCATACAACCTGTGGAGCACTGTGGTTATGAAGCAGTCGCACAGGGAACCCCTGGGGCATCAGGAAAGTGGGGTGTGGGGTGCCCTCCTCGGAAGGCGTGGGGAGCAGCAGCCCTGGCCGCCTTAGCCAAGCCCAGGTCCTGCTGGAGAGACTTGAGCTTCAGCTGCTGTCACTGTTGGCTTAACAGGCGCGTTAGCATGTTGTCCCTTAGAGAACCTGCGTCTTGTTTTATATGTAAATCCGGCTACTTTATCTAATCCTCATGCAAGGATTTCCTTATTGATTTGAGAGGAAAGGAAAGAGAGAGAGGAGGTGGGGCGCAATGAGAGAAACATCCATGGGTTGCCTCCTGCACATGCCCCCACCTGGGACTGAACCCGCAACCTTTGGGCCTAAGATACAACGCTCCCACCCACGGAGCCACTGGGCCAGGGGGGAAAGGTCAGTCTTTTTAGTGAAATTTCAGGGTTTTCATACCTTACTACCCCAAAATCTCAGCACTTGAAATATGGTAATATTCACAGCGCCCTCCCAGCCAGGTTCAAGACCCGGCCAGGTGCAGCCTGCTCCCACTCCCACCCCCACCCCCACCCCTACCCCTGGGCCCCAGTTTGGAATCTTTAGGTGGGAGGTGGGGGGAGGTGGGCATAGAAAGAGGGGGGATGTAGTTTATGTCTGTTCTGTGGCTTCTCTAGGATTTTTAAAGACAACTAATCTAGCCCATGCCTCCGGGAAATCAGGAAAACGGGTCACTTACCGGATTGATGGTTGATTGTAAGAGGCAGGAGCTCAGGAATAATCCGTTCCACGGAGCAGATGCGCAGGGCAAGGTGTAGGCGAGGCGCAGAGCCTCCGCACCCCCTCCAGGGGCACCCCTCTACCCAACCTCCGCATCTACCTCCCAGCTCCGTTCCCAGCACCAACCTCCAGCCCCTGTTCCCTCCCCGGAAATGGGAGGGCAGGAGTGAAAGCCCCACCCGCCAATCACAGGCCTGGTTCCCAGGCCTCCAGCCCCATCCTCAGGTGCCAGCCACGCAGCACCTCATTAGCATGCACAGGTGTGTTGCAAAGGGCCTGCTGGACCCTCATCTTTGTGGCTGAGCTGTTTCAGGAATGGAGAGCGAGTGCAAACGCTGTACCTGTTGCTCTTTCCTCATTCCCAGGGTCCCAGATTTCCCCCTGGCGTTCCCTCTCTCTTTTGTCTAAATTGCGTCCTTGCGGGCTTGGCTCAGTGGTTGAGCTTTGACCTAGGAACCTGGAGGCCATGGTTCAATTGTGCCTTGATCCCTCTTCGGTGAAGAAGGAAGTTCCTGCCTCGGACCCGGGCTCCTGCAGGCTGCCCTTGGCAGCCTCGGGGTGAGCTGGGGGCTCCCGCACAGAACGCGGAGGAAAAGGAGAGAGAAAGGGTGCTCCCCCCTCTCTCGCTGTGTGTTCACAGTTCCCTTCTGTCCCTCAACCAGACTCCGCCACGACCCGGCACCTCTGAGCCCACTTCTGCACTGTATTCAGGCTGGGAGATACCAAGCCATTTTTCAAGAAGATTTTTTAAATTAATTAATTTTTTAAATATATGTTTATTGCTTTCAGAGAGGCAGGGAGAGGAAGAGAGAGGGAGAAACATCAACGATGAGGGAGAATCATGGATCAGCTGCCTCCTGCACGCCCCCTACTGGGGATCGAGCCTGCAACCTGGGCCTGTGCCCTGACCGGGAATCGAACCCTGACCTCTGGGTTCATAGATCGACGCTCAACCACTGAGCCTCGCATAGTTCGATCCAACACGCATAGAAAGTACCGAACGTATCTGGTTAACCCTTTCCCTGATGAAACACCCATCTAGGAGCCGATGTGATCGCACATGTTCTTCAGCCACAGATGTGCTAACCAGGATTCATCCCCACAAGGCACAAGTTCCAGCGGGTTGTAGTCACTCACTTTATTCACATTTTTTTTTCCAAGTCACTGCAATATTAAATAGAAGCAAAAAGCAATACACAGATCTTAGAACAGGCAGCCCCCACTCCCAGGGCCTGAGCGGTGAGACAGTAAGTGCCCGGGGAAAGCGAACGCAGTGCTCACATTGAACTTATCACATGGGGGGTTTTGCTAATTATTACTATTTTTTTAATCCAAAAAAAAGAAGCTTGTACTGTCTTCATTCAGGTGTTCCCACCTCATACTAGCAGGCTGGAGGGGACAGATGTGGGCCGGTAACCTACACGCGGCTGGCGGCACAGAATTTGCTAGGAAGCACACACACCCTTACCCCGAAGAACCCCCACTTCCTCCTATTGCACAAGCCCCCACTTCTCATGCACACATCCTGGAATGCCTGGGTCACATTTTTCGGGACGATCGCAATGCGATCCCAAGGACCTTCTGAGTCAGGCGTTAGCGGTTTGGTCCCCAATCAACGCAGCATCAGGCTTCAGCCACCGTAGCACCATTTTAAATCGAGTCCAGCCCTGACCGGTGTGGCTCAGTGGATGGAGCGTCGGCCTGTGGACTGAAAGGTCCCGGGTTCGATTCCGGTCAAGGGCATGGACCTTGGTTGCGGGCACATCCCCAGTAGGGGGTGTGCAGGAGGCAGCTGATGGATGTTTCTCTCTCATCGATGTTTCTAACTCTCTATCCTTCTCCCTTCCTCTCTGTAAAAATCAATAAAATATATTTAAAAAAATAAATAAATTGAGTCCAGTGACATGTAAAATGATCTCCTATTTTTTTGACCGAAGCCATCAACAAGGAAAGTCTTTATCTCTCACACAGCCTTCACCTCACTCCCTCTTCGCCAGTAAATACCTCGGAACGTTTTAAGTATCGGGCGCTGTAACCCTCCGCGTACACAGTCTCTGCCCAGGAGAGAGCATTATCATCTAAAGGAGGAGAGGAATATACTGGAGTGTTTTTTGTAAACCTACAAATGGTGTGGTTTTCTGGTTTTGTGGTGGTTGTTTTTTAATATATTTTTAAATTGATTTCAGAGAGGAAGGGAGAGTGAGAGAGATAGAAACATCCATGATGAGAGAGAATCATGGATCAGCTGCCTCCTGCGCGCCCCCTACTGGGCATCGAGCCTGCAACCGGGAATGGAACAGTGACCTCCTGGTTCACAGGTCAACGCTCAACCACTGAGCCACACTGGCCGGGCCAGTATTCTGTTTTGGATGTTATGGTTTCCAACAACCCAAACAGCCACCGTTCTTCCAGGGGGACTTAGTTACCTGAGTTTCCCAGCATAAAAGTAACAAAGCTATCTACGTGATAAAAGGCCTGTGGCCTGTGACAGCCTAAGATGGGCGTGGGGTGGGCGGGGCTGCGCGATCTTGCACGCTGGGCTTCTAGTCACATATAAAGTGGCATAAATAAGTGCCCACTGTAAGGTGGGCCATCGAGAGAACTCCTCTATAAACTTTTAAAAATGCTTCTATGTGCTTAGGAATTTTACGGGGAGGGGGCGGCACCCACATACCCAGAGGGACCAAGTGAGAGGCGTCTTTAAAAAATAAGAAGAATGAATTCCATTTTACTCCTCATTCACTGGGTCCAGCACGTGCAAATGTTAGCCTGTGACTTCTCTTAGCAACAGTAACACAGACGCTTGGCAAATTGTCTCCATTACGAGGAGCTTAAAGCCAACATTTTGAAAGTCTTATGTAGCAGTGATTTTATCCCATCGTTTAAGTATCGCTGGGTTCTCGAACAGTTTCAAACTGTTCAACAGAGAAGGGGATGTTAAAAGATCCGCTTGCCTTGCAAGTCGGCCGAGACTTCAGAACATGATTACATATTAGTTTCTAGACCATCCAATTGTTACAACGTAAGACATTTCAGAGGCTCAGAAGTTAACTTGAAATCTTAATCAATGACTTGGACTCAGGAGAGTCTCACAATTCATTCCTGGGCATCTACTCATCGTTCACGCAACGAACCCCGTTAAAATTACTTTAAAAATCTTGGTCATGTGTCCTTTATTTAAAAAAGTGGGGGGGGGGGGGAGGCCTAGCCGGTTTGGCTCAGTGGATAGAGCGTCGGCTTGGGAACTGAAGGGTACGGGGGTTTGATTCCGGCCAAGGGCACGTACCTCAGTTGCAGGCTCCTCCTGGGCCTGGACCCCGTTCAGGGCAAGTGCAGGAAGCAACCCATGGATGTGCTTCCCTCACGTCGATGTCCCTCTCTGTCCTTCCCTCTCCCTTCCATTCTCCCTAAAAATCAATGGGAGGATACCCTCGGGGGAGGATAAGAAGGCGGAAACGGAAACGGCCAGCGCCTAGGTTTCCCCAGATCGGAGCTGCCAGGAGTGCTTCCTGAAGGAAGGAGTGTGGCTTATTGGAAGGCTGGAGGGAGGAAGCTGGGTCTCTTTTTTTAAAAAAAGTATATGTTTGTATTGATTTCAGAGAGGAAGGGAGAGGGAGAGAGAAACATCCATGATGAGAGAGAACCAGGGATCGGCTGCCTCCTGCACGCCCCGCACTGGGGATGGAGCCTGCAACCGGGAATCAAACCGTGACCTCCTGGTTCAGAGGCCGATGCTCACCCACTGAGCCACACGGGCCGGGCGGGAAGCTGGCTTTCTAAGGCATCTGTCAGGGTGTGGGGCGGGGAGAGGGGGCAGGCGGGCTCCTTCCTAAGATTGTCAGTTGCAACGTAAGCACTTGGGTGGAATGGCTGAACCCGAACCCAGGCAGCAGGGGGTGGCTCGACCATCAGCCACACCGCACCAACCACCCTGACTTCACCTCCCAGGTCCTGGCAGGGTCTCAGGGCTTCGATGGCCACAGCAAGAGTGACCAGCACCCCTCGCAAGGCCGCGCCGGACCCCACGGAGCCTCCTGCTGTTCCATTCACACCTCACTGGGCAGGAGCGCTCGCTGTCTGCCCAGTGACTCCCCTCAAAACGCGGCAAACCAGCCTCAAAGTCTTCTTTAAAAATAAATAAAAGCTCGTGGCCCTTCTGCAGGAGTTTCCAAAGCTCAACACCGTTGTCAGGCGACCCCATCAGGTGAAGATATGTGGAATCAGACACACTGTGTTCTAAAGCGCGAGCACCATCCTCTGAGGACCTGGAGGAGAGGTACCAGGAATCACTCCACCTCACACCCAGCACCAGCTTCCCCCTCACACCCGCCCGGCGCCCGGCTGGCCACGCACCCGTCTCCTCTCGCCCACGGGACTCAGCACCCATCCTGCCTGTAGCCCCTCCGCCGGGTGGGCACCAGGGTTTCTCAAAACCACTCTTTCTGCCCCAAAAGCAAGTGGACTGAGAGGAGGGGCCTTTGGTTCCTACGCAGCCTCCCACGTGCGCACACACACATTCTGCATGAGACCTGCTGGCTGGGAATGGACTCCACCGGAGCCTCAATGCCCACGATCACGTCATCGGTGAGGTCCGTGGAGGGAACAGTCGAGAAGTTCGGGGGCCGGGGGGAGGCCCATCCCGAAGGGCACCTGACCAATGGCCCCTCGCCCACCATGAGCAAGCACACAGGCTCGGTTTTACTGCCTGGGATGCCAGGCTGTTCACGGAATGCCACAGCCCACGGCCCACAGCCACGGCCCACGGCCACGGCCGAGATGGGTCTGCAGCACAGGACCTGTGCCCGCTTCCTCACTAGACGCCCTAGGGAAATCTCACAACAAAAACATCAAAATGACACGACCGTCGTCTCGGCGTCCTCTCCACACCCTGGGACGCAGCTGACCTGTGAAATGATAGGTGCCCACGCGGTGGCTTGAGGAGGAAAGAGGACCCGGAAAACTCGTGGCGATCACAGCCACCCGGGGCGCTGAACTGAAATCCAAGGCCGGTTCCAGCTTCATGACACGCGGCACCGACGTGAGGCTGAGACTCGTGGGGACGTGACGTTCGCTCAGGCGGCCGCGCACCAGGACGCGGAGTCCGCTGCGACGTCGGGAGGACCTACCCGACGTGGAATCTAGAAAAGTTGTTCAGATCGGGACGACACTCCCGGGGAAAAATACCAACGACAAAGCATCTCTCGCCATTTTAAAGGCCTTGGGTGTCGACGTCTTAAAAGATGAAGATGCTCCGAGACGAAACCCTCGCAGGAAGAGCAAAGGCGTCGGGAGTTCTCTTCCTCGAGAAGCAAACGTCGATGGCTTCGCGGGGCCTGGGACTCACCCAAAGGGCAGCATCTCTCGGGAACCCCGAGGGAACCTGGCACCAGGGGCTGGTTTCTCAAACCCACGCCCCGTTCCTTCCGATGTCTGCCGTTTTGTGCGTTTGCTCCCTTTTATTGATGCTTCTCGAGGAGGCGGTGCCCGCGGCCTCCCCGTCACGCGCGGGCCGAGTAGCATCGCATGTACTCCGTGACCCACGGGCTCTCCGGGGCGGCCGGCGCGGCCCTCCTGCTCTTCTCCGCGTCCACCGAGTGCGCCCGCTGTCTCTGAGCTGCCAGCCTCCTCTTTTCCACCTGCCTTCTGTTCTTGGCCCGCAACGCCGACTCGTGAATCTAAGGGGAGTTCATAAAGGAAAGTGGAAGTAGCGTAAGCGGCTTTTGAACGGATTTGCAAGAGTATTTGAATATTTAATAGGTAAATTTTAAATATTTAATATTTGCAAGGTCAACTTAACAGCTTGCGGAGAAGTTGTTTTATTGCTCGCTTTACCCGGTGGCCAGAGAAGTTTCTATTGAACGAGGACAAAAAAAACAAGTTTTACGTAAATGTTGAAAGGCGCACTTTACAATTAAAGACCCATGGCATTTTGAAGTTATGCATTACATGTTCTTACAAGCGACAATCTTTTTAAAGTAGGAGACTCTAGCCCTAGCTGGTATGGCTCATTGGATAGAGCATCGGCCTGTGGACTCAAGGGTCCCGGGTTCGAATCCGGGCAAGGGCATGTACCTTGGTTGCGGGCACATCCCCAGTGGGGGGTGTGCGGGAGGCAGCTGATCGATGCTTCTCTCTCATCCATGTTTCTAACTCTCTATCCCTTTCCCTTCCTCTCTGTAAAAAACCAATAAAGTATACTTCAAAAAAAAATAAAATAAAGTAGGAGACTCTATAAAACGCTGTGTAATAACTGAAGACACAAGAATTCTCGTGATCCATTCACGTGTTAAGTGGCTTTTGAACTGATTCGCGCCCGGCTGGTGTGGCCCAGTGGTTGAGCTTCTTTGGAGGTCCCCAGTTCGGTTCCCAGTCAGGGCACTTGCCCGGGTTGTAGGCTCGATCCCCACGGCGGGAATGGAAGGCGGGGTGTGCAGGAGGGAGCCAATCAGTGTTTCTCTCTCATCGATGTTTCTATCTATCCCTCTCCCTTCCTCTAAAAACCAATAAAAACATATATTGTTTTAAAAAGAACATTTACAATGAGGTCACCAGAAGCAGATAGGGACACGCCCAGCCCCCCAAATCTCAGTACAGAAGTCCGTCCCCCTGGCCTCCGTGACGTGCCCACGGACCTGAAAATGTCCACTGGGCTGCCCTGCAGGCGTGGATGGCAAGCCGCTCCCTGGCAGGCGTCTCTAGAAATGGTCTCTGGAAAATTACTGGGTCCGCTGAGCATCCAGCGTGGGCACACACTCCAGTAAAGGACTTGGAGTGTTTTACAGCAAAACAGTTAAAAAGAAAAAAAGGATCCTCGTGGGATTTTGCCACCTTGGACGGACATTTGATGCCACCGATAGACCTGGTTAAGCCTCACCCCGGGGACCGGTCGGTCTTTGTTAAACCCCAGCTCTGCTGTCTCAAATATCCCTCTAACCCACACCATCTGCCAGGGTTTAGAAGGCTGTTCGCTAAAAACGTGATGGTGGCATTGAATCAGAATTCAAACCGTCTGCGCCTTCTCCTTCTGCTTCTTTTTTTTTTAAATATATTTTTTAATTTATTTCAAAGGGAGAGGGAGAGAGAGAAACATCAGTGATGAGAGATAATCATGGATCGGCTGCCCCCTCCACGCCCCCTACAGGGGATCAGCCCACAATCCAGGCCTGTGCCCTGACCAGAACTGAACCTGGACCCTTCAGTCTGCCGGCCAACGCTCTATCCACTGAGCCACACCGGCCAGGGCTCCTTCTACTTCTTCCCGTTCATTCCTTGCTTCAGGCTGCAGCCATAATGGGAACCTGGGTCACTGTTTCTGGCTCTGCACGCGAGGGCCCTCCCCTCTGACAGGCTCTCAGGACGTGGAAGAGGGACAGCAAGGCCTCGGGTGGGGGAGCAAGAGGCACCCCGTGTCTGAGCAGGGGAAACACCACCCACCATTCCCGTCCACTCCCAGGAGCACAGGGCGACCTCGCGGACAAACCAGTGACCACGGAGCCGAGGGGACGCCAGGGAGCCCAGCCGAAGGGGCTGGCGACCTCTCCAGGCGCCTGCGGCCAATCCGGACGGGCAGCCCCCAGCCCCGTGCGCCCCTCTCCACGCCTCCTGGGCTCCATCCACACCCTCAGCAGGCCCCGTGCTGTAAACCCTCGCAGGCAGCCCCCGCCTCCTGGCAGAACCCCGGTCCCCAGGCAGCCGGCACCCCAAATCCTCCGGTTTGCGCATCAGACACCCAGTTTAGGACTTTCCTTGGCGCCGTACCATCCCCAGATCCGCACGGCCCCCGAGCATCTCGGGGACCCCAGGGGGGGCTACCCAATGGCGTCCAGGCCCAGTGAAGCCAGGACACCAGCCACGGGACGTCAGGCCAGGAGTAAGGACCCCCTGCCCTGGTGCCGGCCCGTCCATCCGTGGAGACACAGCCCCGAATGGACACCCCTGGGAGGCTGCTGAGTGTCCTATGGAGATCTCCCCTGCGACCTCCCCTAAAGTCTCTGCCCTTAAAACTATTAGCCAGCCGGCCAGCCTGGCTCAGTGATTGAGCGTCGACCTATGAACCAGGAGGTCAAGGTTCGATTCCCGGTCAGGGCACAGGCCCGGGTTGTGGGCTCCATCCCCAGTGGGGGGTGTGCAGGAGGCAGCTGATCAGTGATTCCCTCTCATCATTAATGTTTCTATCTCTCTCTCCCTCTCCCTTCCTCTCTGAAATCAATAAAAATGGAGGACCCAGCCCTGACTGGTTTGGCTCAGTGAATAGAGCGTCGGCCTGCGGACTAAAAAGTCCCAGGTTCGATTCCGGTCAAGGGCATGTACCTTGGTTGTGGGCACATCCCCAGTAGGAGGTGTGCAGGAGGCAGCTGATGGATGTTTCTCTCTCATCGATGTTTCTAACTCTCTATCCCTCTCCCTTCCTCTCTGTAAAAAATCAATAAAATATATATTTTTTAAAATGGAGGACCCAGCACACTGTCCCTGTAAGGAGCACACCTATGCCTCCCCATCTCCCTCCCCCTCCCTCCAAGGGGAACCAAGAGAGATGCACATTCACACACACACACCCATACACACATACATACACACACTCACACATACATATATGCACACACTCACACATACATATACACACACACATGCACACACATGCATGCACACACACACACCTCATGCACCGGCGCGGAAGCACAGACGTTGTGTGTTCTTTGGCTGCCTGTGTCCGTCTGCCTCTCCCCCCACCCGTACAGGGCAAAGGGATGCTTGCTTCCTCTGGTTTTACTGGACGATCTTTGAGGACTTCTGACCGCCTTCCTGCTCCCTCTGGCGAACAAGGCGCTGGGATGCTGCCGAGGTCTGACGCCGCCGGGCGGCCGGCCCGGCCCTGTGCCCGCCGTTCCGATCTCCCCTTCAGCTTTCTCCTCCACGGCTTTTCCTGGCGACGCTTTTCCAGAGAGAAGACAACACAGAGGAAGAGACTTTAAAACCAGGCTGCGAAGAGTTCCTTTACCTGGCTGAGCTGCGTTATGCTTCACTGAGTCGGTAATGTCCCCCGCACCCCCATCGTTCCATTCGCACGTTTCGCTTAAAGCAGAAACGCACAAGCGAGTGGGGCTCATTTCAAACCCGCGGCCCCACTTTTATTTTATTTACTTTTTTTTCTTTTAAAGAATAAAGGGGGCAGCCAATCCATGATGCCCTCTCTTCATTGATGTTTCTCTCTCTCTCATCCTCTCTCCCTTCCTCTCTGAAATAAATTTAAAAAATTTTTTAATATATATTTTATTGATTTTTTACAGAGAGGAAGGGAGAAGGATAGAGAATTAGAAACATCGATGAGAGAGAAACATGGATCAGCTGCCTCCTGCACACCTCCTACTGGGGATGTGCCCGCTACCAAGGTCCATGCCCTTGACGAGTCCGCAGGCCGACGCTCTATCCACTGAGCCACACCGGTCAGGGCAAACTTTTTTTTTTTTTAATATATAAGTAATGGATCTCTTTAGCCTAATGGCTTTCTCCAAACTCCCAAGACAAATCCCAAGGGAATGGGATTTGTGAGGATCTCCCAGCAGCTGCACAGGTTCGTTTTTAAGTCCCTCAGCTCCCCAGGTCCCACACTCCTTCCACGTGGCCCTGACACGCTCCAGGGAGGAGGTAGCTGGTGACCTCAACCTGAAAGGCCCGTCACAATAGGCTGTGGTTTCCATGGTTACTCACCCTGTGCACAGCCCCACACCCTCAGGGTAAAGAGCTGGGATGGAAGCAGTCTGTTAAGGGGCTGGCCCTCCATTTGCATCAGAAATGCCCCCAGGACCACTGGCCGCAGGTCCCCCACTCAGGTCCCTACTCTGTCGGCAGAGCCCAGAGACTGGGACGGTGGGAACGGCCTGCCCGCCCCGAGGTGAACCCCCGGAGCACGACTATCTCCCCTCCTGGCCTTTCAGGGTTCTGCCCTCCATCGCTGTCCATAAACCCCGTTTGGGGTAAAGGCTGGACGGTCCTGTGTCGTGTAACCCCTTTGTGAGCCTTCGTTCCCTGGAGCCTACACTTCCCTCCAAATAGAAGCTCCTCTGCACCCAGGTCCCTCCTCGCAGTCGTGGTCTGAAGGGTCCCCCTGCTCTGGAGGCTCCAGGATCGGGCTCTAGCGAGGATCTGGCAGATGCTCTCCCAAGTCCTGTCGCCTTTTAAAGACACACTCTGGCTCCTCACCACTTTCCCTTCCTTCTGTCCTCGTTCCCTTTTATAACATTTATATTTTTTTTATTGATGTCAGAGAGGAAGGAAGGGAGAGACAGAAACATCAAGGATGAGAGAGAATCATGGACCAGCCGCCTCCTGCATGCCCCACGCTGGAGATCGAGCCCACAACCCGGGCCTGTGCCCTGATCGGGAATGGAACCCTGACCCGAACCGGGACCTCTCGGTTCATAGGTCGACGCTCAACCACTGAGCCGCACCAGCCGGGCTCCATGTTCCCTTTAAAGTAAAGTGAGCCCGGCATGGGCCGTCCACTCAGGGGCCTTGATAGACCACACGCCGTGCCTATTGACAATGACCTTGACTACCAGCGCGATCATCCAACTAAGTAATTCGGAAATAGAGAGACAGGAGGGAGAGAGAGA
>PVJC01026589.1:0-23884 GCA_004026665.1 Murina feae
ATATATGTTTACCAAGGTTATATCCTCTTTAGTATTATGTAAAGGCTTTTGTTGTCTCTTATAATGATCTTCATTTTAAGGTCTATTTTTGTCACATATGAGTATTAATACTCCAACTTTTTATTCTTTTTGATTTGCATAGAAACTTTTTTGCCCCATCCCTTCACTCTCATCCTATGTGTCTTTTATTCTGAGGTGGGTCTCTTGTAGACAGCATATAGTTGGTCATGTTTTGGTATCCATTCAGCAAACCTATGCTTTTTTTTTTTTTTTTTTTTTTTTTTTTTTTTTTTTTTTTTTTTTTTTTTTTTTTTTTTTTTTTTTTACCCTATGCCTTTTGATGGGAGCATTCAATCCATTTACATTCAGGGTTATTATTGATAGGTACTTATTTATTGCCATTTTAATTCTGTATGTCTAAGTTTCTCTCTCCATTTCTTCTTCTCATTGCAGCAGTTCCTTTAGCATTTCTCATAAGTCAGGCTTGGTCATGATGTACTACTTTAGCCTTTTTTTGTCTGGGAAGCTCTCTATTTGACTATTTTGAATGACAGCCTTTCTGGATATAGTAACAGATCCCTGTTTCCCAGTACTTCATGCCATTCCATTCCGGGCTGTAGAGTTTCTAATGAGAAATCAGCTGTCAGCCTTATGGGAGCTCCTTTGTAGGTAACAGTTTGCGTTTCTCCTGCTGCCTTTAAGATTCTTTAACTTTTGGCAATTTAATTATGATGTGTCTGGACGTGGGCCTATTTGGTTCTTCTTGCTTGGGATTCTCTATGCCTCCTGAACTTGTGTGACTTTTTCCTTCACCAGGTTAGGAAAGCTTTCTGCCATTTCTTCAAACACATTCTGTATCCTTTTCCCCCTTGCTGCCTCTTCTGGCACACCTGATTTGAATACTGTCATGTTTCACAGCTCCCTTAATCTGTCTTCCTGTTTCTTGTTTTTTCTCTTTGGATCTCTGATTTTTTTTCCCCCAACCCCATCTTCTAATTCACTGATCTGATCCTCAGCTTTCCCCAATCTACTATGTATTCATTTGAATGTGTTCTTTATTTTTGCTGTCATTCTTTACTTCTGTTTTCAGTTACTATATCTTTTCTCATGCTGCTGAGCATCTTTACCACTATTACTCTGAATTCTGTTTCAGGAACTTTCTTATCTCCACTTCATTTATCTCTTCTTTTGGAGAACTCTCTTGTTTTTTCATTTGGGAGTTGTTTGTCCCCATTTTGGTTGCCTATTTGGTTAGCTAAGCCTTTCCAACCTCTAGTGCAGGACAGTGTCAAACGCTGTTTTTGAGTTATTAGATCTGACAAAAACTCAAAGTCTCTAGAGTCCACCTTTGCCTAGAACAGTGGTTCTCAACCTTCTGGCCCTTTAAATACAGTTCCTCATGTTGTGACCCAACCATAAAATTATTTTTGTTGCTACTTGGTAACTGTAATGTTGCTACTATTATGAATCTTAATGTAAATATCTGATATGCAGGATTGTCTTAGGTGACCCTTGTGAAAGGGTCATTTGACCACCAAAGGAGTCGTGATCTACAGGGTGAGAACCGCTGGCCTTGAGATTGATAGGCCTCAAGCAATCATCCACTGGTGTGGTGAGTTTTCTTCAACTGGTGGGACAGTTGCTTCTGCCTGGAGGCTCATTATAAGTTTTAGTCTCCTAAGTGGCCTCAGGAACTCCACACCATTGGGCAAGGTGTTCTCCAACAGGGTGGGCCCACTGTCTTCCCCCAGGCAAGGCCTCCTGTAGAGCAAATGTTTCCATGGGAAAGATGTCCTTCACTGGGTGAGGGAATGACTCAGCACAGGAAACTTGGGGTGTCTGCCTTCTGAGCTCTAACTCGAGTCTCTAGTCCTGGCTTCTGCTCACACAGCTCCAGTCCACTCTGCCCTCCCTATGCTGGAACATAAGGTGGGTGGCTCCACAGGAAATTTTGTGTATTGGCCCTTTAAGAGGGTGCCTGAATTCTTAGCTGTTACTCCTTGGCAGACAGCAATCCTGCTGCTTTTCACACCCATTTGTTTTGTGGGTACCCTTCTCAGTTCTGGTACTCTCTGCTGGGGGACCCAGCTCGGAGATTCCATACCAGAGTTCTCAGTGGCAATCCCCCACAGCTGAGATATCTTTCTGGAACTTCAGTTGCTGACTGTGCGCACCTGGCCAGCCCTTTTGTGCCTCTGCCCTTCCTATCAGTCTCCATGTGGTCTCCACTTTTGGTCCTCGGGTATTAGGCTTCTCTCCGGCAAGTCTTCTGTTGATTATTCAGGAACTTTTTCTGTATTTTAGTTGTCATTCCTTTTTATTCCTGGGAAAATGTCTATGCAGCATCCACTTACTCCACCATCATTTTTAAAAAATATATTTTTATTGATTTCAGAGAGGAAGGGAAAGGGATAGAGAGATAGAAACATCAATGAAAGAGAATCATTGATTGGCTGCCTCCTGCACTCCCCCTACTGGGGATCAAGCCCACAACCCAGCCACCCAACCCAGCCATGTGCCCTTAGCTGGAATCAAACCTGGGACCCTTTAGTCTACAGTACAATGCTCTATCCACTGAGCAAAACCAGCTAGGGCATCCACCATCATTTTTAATCTTTCTGGTCAGTTGATTTTTCATAAAAGTACCAAGTCAATTAAATAGGAAAAGGGCAATCTTTTGAATAAATGTTCCTGAAACAACTGGCTAGTTGCATGCAGAAAAATCATCCTCAAACTACCTCAGGATACACAAAATTAACTGAGAATGGATCATAATCTAAAAGTTAAAAATAAAAAATTTAAACCTTCTAAAAGAAAATACAGATAAAAAATAATCATGATGAAAAACTAAGATGTAATTCAAAATGGTGGCTGAATAGGCAGATGTGTCCTGTACCTCTTCCCAGAGCCAAAATGGTAAAGCAACTAAATCAGAGAACATCTACGTTGAATTAACAAATTAGATACAGCTGAGGAAACAATTTACAACAAGGAAGGACAGAGGAAGTCTGGAGAATAGTGAACAGGAATCGTACTGGAGAAGGCCAACAGTCCAGTGGAAGAGGAAGCTGCTTTGCACCAAGGTCAAGTCTCTTTGCAAAAGGCGTAACATTCAACTGTGGAGAGGAAAACCACAGGGCTGCACACGGCCAGGGAATCTGGACCTAAGATCACAGCCACGAAAGGCTGAGGCAGCCCGAGCAGCGCAGTGTCAGGGGGAGAAAAACCTGCACTTCCGTGGTTATTTTAATTTTGTTTTGTCTTTGCTTTTATTCACTAAAACCAGAACATAGCACTTTTCAATTGTAAACAATTACTCAAGGCTTCGGCACAGGATGAGAGGCACAGACTTGAGGTGCCTGAGGAGAGGCTGGGGAGGGAAGCAGGGCAAGGAGACGTGGCCAGGAATAAGGATTTGGGACATTCTTAAAGCTTCCAACCTAAGCGGCCATTTCTCCCCTGAAAAGCTAGCCCCTCTCAGTAGTTGCAAGGCAGGTAGTACATTCTGCCACACCCTGCCTGCATTGAGAGCCCTACAAAGGAAACAAAGGCAGATGCCAAGTTTATGGGTCTGAATAGGCCCAAAGAGCCCTGAATGACTGGATTGGAAGAGGTCCACCTTGCTATTCTGGGAACCAGACTGATAAAAATTCCAGGTTGCCAGCCAACCCCATTGGTCTCCATATAACAATCTCTGACCAACCAAGACCAGAGAAGTATTTTGGAACACTCAGAGAGGAGTACCTCTGAGTCAGGGAAAAAACATCCACCTGATTCCCAGAAAGCCAAACAGCACCACCCCCTCCTAAAGCCCTGTCAGTGATTCATACTGACTGCTGGCAGATAGGCAAAGCAGACAGATTGGTCTAGCCTGCTTGTAGCCAAGACCTGTAGTGACAGACACAAGCAGAGGAGTTTCAACAGGTGATAAAAGCAAAAAGACAGTGTCTGACAGTAGTTAGCACCTAACTACTTAATAGGAAGCCCAGATGTGGCAGACAGAATAGAAGAATGGGGTCCTAAACAAGCTGCCATGGGACATTAAAACTCACTTATAACTTCACATTTTTAGTTTCATTTTATTTATATATTAGAGGCCTAGTGCATGTATTCATGCACCAATGGGGTCCCTCAGCCCGGCCTGCTCCCTCTCGCAATACAGGAACCCTCAGGGGATGTCAGAGGCCCGGTGCACAATATCGGCCCAATCCCGCAAGCTAGGCCGAGGAACCTCACCGATGCACCAATTCATGCACCAAGCCTCTAGTACACATATTAGATCTTTGGTTAATCTTTTCCCACCCTCCCCCCTTCCCTCTGAGATTTATCAGTCTGTTCCATGTTTCCATGCTTGTGCATTGAGCGTCTGCTCCCTGGTGGTCAGTGTGCATCATAGCTACCGGTTGAATAGTCACGTAGGCATATATATGTATACTAGGGGCCCGGTGCACAAAATTTTGTGCTCTCGGGGGGAGGGGGTCCTTCAGCCCGGCCTGTGCCCTCTTTCAGTCTGGGACCCCTCAGGGAATGTCCATCTGCTGGCGTGCCTGGAGAGGGGCTGATGTTTGTTAAGCTGGCCAAGCCCCCCAAGTGGGGACCCTCACCCCATGGGGGTGTGGCCAGCCTGGGTGAGGGGCTGAGGGTGGTTTTCAGGCTGCAAACAGCTCCCATTGACCCAATGTCCCAGCAAGGCTGGCTGGTCCGGTTTCTGGGTCTTATTTCTATAATTGAAACTTTGTTACTTTGAGCAGAGGCCTAAGGCAGGCAATGAAAGCCTTCTGCTTGCTTCAGCTCCGTGGCTTCTATAATTGAAACATTGTTGCTTGAGCAGAGGCCGACCAGCCTAGTCAGGCAGTTGCAACGGAAGCCCCCTATTTACTCTAGCTCCATGGCTGCAGGCCTCCATCTTGGCTGGGTTAATTTGCATACAGCCACTCTGATTGGAAGGGAGGCGTGTCTCAGCTGGTGGGCGTGGCTTAGGTGTCATGGAGTGAGGGTCAATTTGCATGTTGCTATCTTATTATATGTGTGTGTATCTAATCTAATAAAAGAGTAATAAAAAAGAGTAATATTGAAATTGACCATTTCTATGGGATGCCTAAGCCACGCCCACTAGCCAATCAGAGCAGCTGTATGCAAATTAACCCAGCCAAGATGAAGGCCAGCAGTCACAGAGCTGGAGTAAGCAGGAGGCTTCAGTTGCACCAGGAGTAAACTATCTGCCGGCTGGCTGTGCTTTTCCAGGCTCAGGCAACAACATATTTGCAACATTGTTGCAATTATAGAAGCCTCCCAGTTGAAGCAAACAGCAGGCCTGGGCCCGACTACTAAGGCAACATTCTTTCAATTATAGAAGCTGGGAGCTGAAGCAGACAGGAAGCTTCGTTACCTGCCTAGGCCTCAGCTTAAAGGAACAGTGTATCAATTATAGAAGATAAATAAACTCCAGAAACCTGCTTCTAGCCAGCCTTGCTGGGACATTGGGTCAATGGGAGCTGTGGGGAGCCTGAAAGCCTGAAAATGGCCCTCAGGCCTGCACCCAGGCTGGCCACACCCCAATGGGGTGAGGGACCCCACTGGGGGGGTTGATCAGCCTGCAAACAGGCATCAGCCCCTCACCCAGGCTGGCCAGGTACCCTAGTAGGGGCCCAAAACCTGAAGGGACTGTGGGCAGCCTGAAAACGGCCCTCAGCCCATCACCCAGGCTGGCCACACCCCAATGGGGTGAGGGTCCACACTGGGGGGCTTGACCAGCCTAAAAATAGCCATCAGCCCCTCACCCAGGCTGACCAGGCACGCCAGCAGGTGGACACCCCCATCCCCAGAGGGGTCCCAGACTGCGAGAGGGCACAGGCCAGGCTGAGGGACCTCCCGAGTGCACAAACTTTTGTGCACCGGGCCCCCCTAGTGTATGCGTGTGTGCGTGTGTGTGCGCATATATATATTTGTGGATTTTTATTATTTTACTTTTTTTCACCTTTTTCTTTCTCGCCTCTCCATTTTCATCTGGTTTTTCTTCTCCTTTCCCCATTTTAGTTTTTCTCTTTCCTTTTTATCCTTTTTTTATTAGTAAAATTTATCTTCTTTATCTATTTTATGGATGTGTTATTATTATAGTAGTATCTGTTGGCTTATTCATATATCTAACTTCCTCTTCTCAGCCTTTACTCCATTTCTCCTCTTTTCTTTTCCTTTGCTACTCAATATTTTTTCCCTCTCCTCTCTTGTTCTTTTTTTCTCCTAATTTTAAAATTCACCTCACTTCCTAAATTCAGGCCTATCTATTCTCTCCTCTATTCTTCAACAACAACAACAACAACAATTTTAAAAATTAATTTTTTCTCTTGTTCACTAATTCTCTTCCTCTCTCCTCTTTTCTAAACTGTGGCCTTCCCCTATTCATCCAATTCCTTAACTTTATTTTCTCAATTTAAGCTCTGCCTCTTACAGATTCTGCCCGCTTCTGGGTGTCTTTTGTCTGTGATTTTTGGTTTGTTGTGTTTTCTCCCCATTTTCTTTTTCTTTCTGTCTTTTTTTTTTTTTTTTTTGGTTTTGTTCTGTTTGGTTTTGTTGTGGTTGTTTTTTTTTTTTTCCTTCCACTTATCAATATAATTTTTGCTCTCTTTTCTTTTTCCTAATTTTCTTTCTCTGGAGGTCACTTTTATTGGGATTATAGGATTCGTGTGTACATTTGGATTCAGTTGTGTCTGTGTTGTTTTTTGTCGTGTTGTGTTTTGTGCTGTCCAGTATGACCTCCATAACGGCTGGCACAAAGTAGAAGAAAGCAAACCACAAAATCAGACACCCTAAAAGGAGACTCCAACTACAGAAGGAATAATAACAATCAAGACCCAATTACATTGGAAGAAACCAAATATCTCAAGTAGGGGGCCTCCCTAGAACACCCAGCCCAGGAGACCTGAGAAACTGCATCACTGGGCTCCACAAAACATCTATTACATAAGACCAGTTCAAAAAATCTGGGTGGCATATCTGTTTGATCTAATACATAGACACAATTACAAAGAAATAGCAAAACTGAGGAGACATAGAAACAAGACGCATATTAAAGTAAAGGATGAATCAGCAGAAAAAGAAATAAATGAAACTGAGGCAAGCAATTTGACAAAGAAAAAATTCAGAGCAATAGTTATAATAATGCTCAAACAGCTGGATGGGAAATTCATCAACAAGTGTGAGAATAAAGCAAAGGAATAACAATCAGAAACAACTTACTAGATCAGGTGGAATAAACTAACATCTTCAGAACATTTCACCCCAAAACTATGGAATATACATTCTTCTCAAGTGCACATGGGACATTTTCATAGACAGATCACATATTAAGACACAGGCTAAGTCTCTACAAATTCAAGACTGAAATTATATCAAGCATCTTCTCAGATCATAATGGCATAATATTAGAAATAATAAAAACAATAAAACCAATCAAAAAAATCCAAACATTTGGAGACTAAAGAGCATACTATTAAACAATGAATGGGTTACCAAAGAGAAAATAAAAAAAATTCTGCAAACAAATGAAAATTAAAACACAACAATCCAAAAAATCTATGGGACACAGTAAAAGCAGTCCTGAGAGGGAAGTTTATAGTATTACAGGCCTACCTCAAAACAAGAAAAGCAGGTAATAAATTATCTAACCCTACAACTTAAAAAACTAGAAAGAGAGCAACAAGAAAACCCCAGAGTAACTTGGAAGGAAATAATAAAGATCAGAGTGGAAATAAATGAGAAAACAAAACAAAACAAAACAAGAAAACAAAAGATCAATAACATCAAGAGTTGGTTCTTTGAAAGGATAAAGAAGATTGATGAACATCTAGCCAGGCTCACCAAGAAACAAAGGAAAAAGACAAAAATAAATAAAATTAGAAATGAAAGAGGTGAAGTAACAACCAACCCCACAGAAAGACAAAGGATTGTAAAAAAAAAATACTACAAAAAACTCTATTCCAACAAACTGGACAATCTAGACAAAATGGACATATTCTTAGAAAAATGCAATCTTCCAAAACTCAATGAGGAAGATTTAGTAAAACTAAATAGACCAATAGCTACTGATGAAATTGAAGCAGTAATCAAAAAACTTCCAGCAAACAAAAGCCGTGGTCTGGGCTGGTTCACAGGGGAATTTTACGAAACACTCAAAGAAGAACTAACACCGATCCTCCTCAGACAATTCCAAAATATTCAAGAGGAACACTTTCAAGCTTTCTATGAAGCCAGCATTACCCTAATCAAAAAAGCAGATAAAGACACTAGACAGAAAGAGAATTACAGACCAATATCCCTGATAAACATAGATGCTAAAATCCTCAACAAAATATTAGCAGATCACATCCATTAATATATTAAAAAGATCATAAACCATGATCAAGTGGAATTTACTCCAGGGATGCAAGGCTGGTACAATATCTGCAAATCAATAAATGTGACACAGCCCTAACTGGTTTGGCTCAGTGGAGAGAGTGTCGGCATGCGGACTGAAGGGTCCCAGGTTCAATTCCAGTCAAGGGCATGTACCTTGGTTGTGGGCACATCCCCAGTAGGGGGTGTGCGCAGGAAGGAGGCAGCTGATTAATGTTTCTCTCTTATCGATGTTTCTAACTCTCTATCCTTCTCCCTTCCTTTCTGTAAAAAAAATCAATAAAATACATTAAAAAAAATAAATGTGACATATCACATAAATTGAAAAACAAAAATCACATGATTATACCAACTGATACAGGAAAAAGCATTTGACAAAATCAAATACCCCCTTTTTTTTAGCCTTTATTGTTGAGATTATTACAGATGTCCCATTCCCCCATAGCTCCCCTCCATCTGGTTCCATCCCATCCCAGGTCCTCGACACCCTATTGTCTGTGTCCATAGGTAATGTATATATGCATATATGGTCTTTGTCTAATCTCTCCCTGCACCCCACACCCCAACATTCCCTTCCCTCTGAGAATGGTCATTCTGTTCCAATTCCATGCCCATGATCCTATTCCATTCACCAGTTTATTCTGTTCATCAGATTTTTTATTCATTTGATTTTTATATTCAATTGATAGATATGTATTTGTTGTTATTTTGTTGTTCATATTTTTTTTTATCTTTACCTTTGTCATCTTCTTCCTCTTCTTAAAGAATACCCTTCAGCATTTCATATAATACTGGTTTGGTGGTGATGAACTCCTTTAGCATTTTCTTGTCTGTGAAACTCTTTATCTGACCTTCAATTATAAATGATAGCTTTGCCGGGTAAAGTAATCTGGGTAGTAGGTCCTTGCTATTCATCACTTTGAATATTTCTTGCCACTCCCTTCTGACCTGCATAGTTTCTATTGAGAAATCAGCTGACAGTCGTATGGGTGCTCCCTTGTAGGTAACTGACTGCTTTTCTCTTGCTGCTTTTAAGATTCTCTCTTTGTCTTTTGCCCTTGGCATTTTAATTATGATGTGTCTAGGTGTGGTCCTCTTTGGATTCCTCTTGTTGGGGTTCTCTGTGCTTCCTGGACTTGTAAGTCTATTTCTTTCCCCAGGTAAGAGAAGTTTCTGTCATTATTTCTTCAAATAGGTTTTCAGTATCTTGCTGTCTCTTCCTCTGGCACCCTCATTATTTGGATGTTGGTATGCGTGAAGTTGTCTCAGAGGCTCCTTATACTATCTTCATATTTTTGGATTCTTTTTTCTTTTTGCTCTTTTGGTTGGGTATATTTTGCTTCCTTGTATTTCAAATCATTGATTTGATTCTCGGGATCCTCTTGTCTACTGTTGAATCCTTAAATGATATTCTTTATTTCAGTCAGTGTATGATTAATTTCTGGCTGGTCCTTTTCCTTTTTATTTATTTATTTTTTTTTTTTGCATTCTTACTAAGATCCTTGAAGTTCTAAGTTCCTTGGAAATTTCTAGAAGATTCTTGAGTAACCTTTTAACTGTGGCTTTCAACTCTATATTCAGTAGTTTGCTTTCTTCCATTTGTAACATGTTTCTTTGTCTCCGCATTTTGGCTGCTTCTCTGTGTTTGTTTCTATGTATTGGGTAGTTGCTAAGTCTCCTTGAGTTGATAGTGGCTTTGTGTAGGTGTCTTATAGGGCCCAGTGGCTCAGCCTCCCGAGTTATCTGAGATGGACACTCTTGGTGCACACCTTTGTGGGCTGTGTGCATAGTTCTGTCATAGTTGAGCCTTTCTTGCTGCTAGTGTCACTGGGAAGAATTCATCTCCAGGACAATTGACTATGGGGATCAGCTGCAACTATAGGGGGAAAGCTGCTGTGTAGGAGACACCCTTATGGAATAGAACTTTCTTCAGTGGGGCTTTGGTGCTCACTGAGTCTGCCCCTTGAGTGTGTCACTTATGGATGTGAAGAGTTGTAATCTGGTATGGTCTCACACTGACCACTGGGTACACTGCCTCTTGGGTCTCCAGGGAGGTGCAGAGTCAGCCACTGCTTGAGCTGTCCAGCAGGAGCTACATAGAGATCTGCAGATTCCTCCTCCTTGTATCAAGTTTGGAAGTGCCCAAATGAGGCCCAGCGGTTCAGCAAGGCAAGCTGGTGCTGGTGCTGGATCTTGGACCTTTTATTGATAGGTTTGGGGCTCCCTGACCCAGCTGCAGCTTGTTTGACAGATTTTTAGCCTAAGAAAGGACAGGTCATTCATATACAAAAGCCAATGCACACAGCTTGAGTGGGGTTGTAAATTGGATAGGGTCTCAAGGAATCACCAGGGCAGAGGAAGCAGAAATGGCTGCTAGTCAGCCCTGCACCAGGAGGTCCCAGTACAGGAAAAATGAGTACTGGGAGCACCTCCATCTAGAAGAAAGCTGTTCCCAGGTTCCTCCTCAATGCCAGACTGTCCAATTTCTCCCCATATGTGTCTGGGTCCCTCAGAGCCTGTCCTGGCACTGGAGCTCAGAGGAAGTGGGAGCTTATAAATTCAGTTTGTGGGGCTGGCCTTTTAAGAGGAGCAGCTGGGTCTCCAGCAGCCTGTGTATCACTCAGCCCGAATCAGCACTGGTTTTTAGAATCTGTAGTTCTTACTGCCCATAGGGACTTCTTTCCCCAGCTCTAGAACCCTTGTCTGGGGGTCTGGTGTGGGGCTGGGACCCCTCACTCCTGCAGGTGACCTCCGCAGAGGCGATCTCCTCCTGATTAAAAAATCGGCACACCTGGGTGCCGGATCAGCCCGTTCTGTGCCTCTGCACCTCCTACCAGTCTCAGTGTGCTTTCTTATTTACTTCTCTAGCTGTAGTATTTCCATTCAGCCAGCTTTCCGGGAGTTCTGGATGATAGTTGTTCTGTATTTTAGTTGTTAATTTTGATGTGGTTGTGTACAGGCATTTACCTATGCTGCCATGTTGGTTCTCACTCAAATACCCTTTTTTAATATATTTTATTGATTTCTTACAGAGAGGAAGGGAGAGGGACTGAGAGTCAGAACATCGATGCGAGAGAAACATCGATCAGCTGCCTCCTGCACACCCCCCACTGGGGATGTGCCCACAACCACGGTACATGCCCTTGACCGAATCGAACCTGGGCCCTTTCGGTCCGCAGGCCAACGCTTTATCCACTGAGCCAAACTGGTCAGGGCAAAACACCCTTTTTTTTTTATTAATTTATTTTAAATATATATTTTATTGATTTTTTTTTTACAGAGAGGAAGGGAGAGGGATAGAGAATTAGAAACATCGATCAATCAGCTGCCTCCTGCACACCCCCTACTGGGGATGTGCCCACAACCAAGGTACATGCCCTTGACCGGAACCAAACCTGGGACTCTTGAGTCCACAGGCCGATGTTCCATCCACTGAGCGAAAGCAGTCAGGGCAAAACACCCTTTTTTATAAAAACTCTCAGCAACATGGGAATAGAGAGATCATACCTCAAAATAATAAAACCCTTATATGACAAACCTATAGCAAACATCATACTCAATGGTCAAATAATAAAACCTCTTCCCCTAAGAACAGGAACAAGACAGGGTAAAGTATTTAAAAAATTCAAAAAACCAAAATATACCACTCTTCACTATTTTTTGTTTAGAAATATTATTTTTCATTAAAAATATTGTTGAGTTAATATGTAATGGATTGGTTATTTTTTTAAATAATAAGTTATGTTAAATTTCTCAGTTTTAATTTCTAATAGGGCATATATTGCTAAATAAAACCACATAAACAAGAACTTCTGGGGGTCCTCAGTTTGAGAAGCACTGCTATCAATCTAGCATCACTGATCCTCAGTGAGCTCCTCAGGACTGGCTGATCATACCCTAAGGAAGGGATCTTGCCATCTACACTGGTACCCTCAACCTGCAGTCTGCAGCCTACTGTTGGTCCATAAACTATTCCTGACTCATAATAAGGTAAGTATTGAAATCAAGAACAAACTTTTGGAAACATTTGCAATAATTTTACATTGCTACTCAACCAACCACATATGGGCTTATCCTATATAATAAAGAGGGAATATGCAAATTGACCATCACTCTGGCCAATTTGCACCCGCAGCTGAGGCTAATTTCCCATAACGAGCCTTAAGGAGCAATCAGTAGGGACCTGAGGCTGCGTGCCCACCCACCTCCTGCATGGGGCTTGACAGGAGACCTCAGGTTGTGCCTTCCACCTGCAGGGCTTGTCAGGAGACCTCAGGCTGCTCCCCCCACCCTGGCACCAGGCCAGAGGAACTCAGGCTGCACCCTCTTCCCTGGTGCCAGGCCAGGGGACCTCAGGCTGTGCCCTCTGTCCCAGTGCCAGGCTAGGGGATCACAGGCCACTCCCTCCACCCAGCAGGGCTTGATGGGGGACTTCAGACCGTGCCCCCCTGCCCTGGCACCCAGGGGACCTGAGGCTACACGCCCCCCCACCTGGCAGGGCTTGACAGGGTGGGACCAGCCAGGTCTGGATCTAGCCCAATGAAGGGGGGCTGTCCAGGTTTGGGTCTCGAGCGATTTTGAGGTACACATGGGTGGTTGAAGACTTTACTCTGTGAGTTCCATGGTGCACCCCAGACTCTGACAAGAGGAAGATTTTCATATATGTTTTACTAATTTTCTTTAATCTCTGACACTTCTATTATAGAGAAAGGGCAAATAGCAATATTAAAATATTTCCTCTAATTAATCTCCTTTTAATGTGCATGAATTTCGTGCACTGGGCCACTAGTATTTTATAAGTCCTTGTTTTTTGTTTTTTCATTTTTCCAGTTGTTCATTTTTATGGTATTTTACAAAAGTGTCAGTTTGCAACACTTTGGAAATATTTAAAAGTGGTCCTTCACAGATATATTGTGAAACATTGAAATATAATTAAACAGCTACTGGGATAATCCTCAAAGCAAAATACTGTCAACAGGCACTATTTTCCCATGATTAATGATACTCCAGAGAACTTTCCCTCTGTTTATAACTTCTAATATAAATGTCAAAGCATTGCCCTTAAAATGGAGATGGATAATGGTAAAGAAAATCATACATACCCTCTTCAGTGAAGAATCTTTCTATGGGTCCCACAAACTGATTAATTTCATTAAGTTCATCTTGACTAACTTCTGGAAATGGGAAAACTTCTTTCTAAAAATGATAATTAGTAAAAATTAATTTTAGCAACTTTCCATAGTGGTAATATCAGCCAAAAAGGAAGGAAACAGATTGGCTAGGTACCATATCTGGTAGGCAGGACATTACCAATTAAAAGAATTAGAAAGCAAACCACGGAAGGTGCTTAAGATACAGTAATTGTATGTTAGTCTCCACCCCTAGATACATCCCCCTCCCCTACTCAAGCAACTTTACTAGTAATTTTTATCGCTTTCCTTATCAATAACAAGTTATGATGATTTCCCCATGAAACAAAGAGCCCTGGACTAACATTTCCAAGCCCTGGATTCTATCTGCAGCTTACTGTGTGGCCTTCACCAAATCTCTACCTCCCCAGACTTCCATTTTCTCACCCATAATATGCAGGTAATATTTACTCAATGTCATTGAGAGAATCATGGAAGATAATGTAAAATGTGAAATTTTACATTAGTTATTTTGTGAGTTCAAAGATGCTGCAGCTGACAAGAGCATAGTGTGTGTGTGTTTACAAGGTCTGACATCTCGTTATGTTCCCATCCAGTTGCATACTCCAGCCTCCATTCCTCCTGCTGGATAACAGCTGTTACTTTGAATGTGCAAGGTAAGAGGGTCACTGAAGGAGGCACATATGTTGAGCCAGATCAACCTTAATTCATCCCTGGCTCTGTCACTTATTAGATGGTGATTGGGATCAGTCACCAGACTGTGTTAGTGTTAGGTGACATCAAATTAACCAGATAATGTGTTCTGGAAATAAAAGTAATTGTGATTATTTGTATCAGATACTGGCTCTTGCCTTAACCTCATATCTGAAAAACAAGTTAGCTTCAAATCTCTATCTGAAACCAATGAGTGGTCAATATTTCTGACTAGCCCAGAATTCCTCATTGGGCCATCACTATATACTACCTAAAATCATCCTGCTGTGTGCTTAGTCCGTTTGGCTTTTTGGGCTCCAGATATTCCTGCCAGCATGACATGAGTATCTGGGTTTGGAACTGCAGCTGCTGAGAAGTGATGTCCCAGATCACAAGCTGCCAGCCTCCAGAAGCCCTGCCTCTCTTCATGGCACCTCTCACCAAGTGTCTCCAGAAAGGTCTTCAAAGCAAAGGAATCTTCAATCTTTCCCCTCCAGCCCTTGAATATCTAATCAGCCACAAACCATTGCCTACTCTAATAACATGCTCCCAAATCTGTTTTCTCCCCTTAGGCCCCATGACTACAGGCTTATATGTGGGGCCCTACCCAAAAGTGAAAGCTGAGTTAAAGGAATTCCTGCCTTCAAGCCCACTCACCCTGCCCTCAAGACTGTCTAGAAAGAAAGAAAAAATGCTGACTCTACTCACTTTGCAGCCTCTCAGAACAAAGCCAGCCCCTTACTTGAATATACAGAGGCTCAACTCACTACACCTGCATTCACAGACTTATGGTTTCACCTGGGCCTTGTGCAATGAGCTTTGTTAGAGGAAGATTATACAATTACTAGGGGCCCGGTGCACAAACATTTGTGCACTCAGGGGGGTCCCTCAGCCTGGCCTGTGCCCTCTTGCAGTCTGGGACCCCTCGGGGGATGTCCACCTGCTGGCATGCCTGACCAGCCTGGGTGAGGGGCTGATGGCTGTTTGTAGGCTGGCCAAGCCCCACAGTGGGAACCCTCACCCCAGGGGGTGTGGCCAGCCTGGGTGAGGGGCTGATGGCTGTTTTCAGGCTGGCCACAGCTCTCATTGACCCAATGTCCCAGCGAGGCTAGCTGGAAGCAGGTTTCTGGGGTTTATTTATCTTCTACTAGAGGCCTGGTGCACGAAATTTGTGCACGAAGTGGGGGGTGGGGGTGGGGGTGGGGGTGGTGTCCCTCAGACCAACCTGCAGCCTTTCCAATCTGGGACTGCTTGAGGGATGTCCGACTGCCCATTTAGGCCCAATCCCAACGGGCAGTCGGACATCCCTTTCACAATCTAGGACTGTTGGCTCCCAACCTCTTGCTTGCCGATTGCCCCTAACCACTCCCCTGCCAGCCTGATCAACACCTAACTGCTCCTGTGCCAGCCTGATTGCCCTTAACTGTCCTCCTTTGACAGCCTGGTCCCCCCCAACTGCCCTCCTCTGCCAGCCTGGGTCCCCCCAACTGTCCTCTCCTGCATACCTGGGTTCCCCCAACTGCCCTTCTCTGCCAGCCTTTTCCTCCCCAACTGCCCTCCTCTGCCGGCCTGGTACCCCACAACTGTCCTCCCCTGCAGGCCTGGGTCCTCCCCAACTGTCCTTCCCTGAAGGCCTGGGTCCCCCCCAACTACCCTCCCTGTAGGCCTGGGTGCCTCCCAACTGCCCTCCCTTGCTAGCCATCTTGTGGCAGCCATATTTGACCACATGGGGGAAGCCATCTTTGACCACATGGGGGAAGCTATCTTGTGATGGTCAATTTACATATTACTCTTTTATTAGATAGGATAATTGAAACTTCGTTGCCTTGAGCGGAGGGCATAGCCGTCGTAGGCAGGCAGTTTCCTCCATCGCTAGTGCAATGATGCCTCCTGTTTGCTCTAGCTCGGTGGCTGCTGGCTGCCATCTTGGCTGGGTCAATTTGCATACCGTTGCTCTGATTGGCTGGTGAGTGTGGCTTAGGTGTAATGGAGTGAAGGTTAATTTGCATATTACTCTTTTATTAGATTAGATTCTGGTACCAATGAGCAATCCAGATGAGAACAGGCTGAGAACTAGTTAGCCCTCAAGCACAACCAAATAATAACTGCTACAAGAAGAGAGATCTCAAGAATATGTAAAAGGAAATCTCTGATACCAATGTTTAAAAATTGAATGAAGTGCCTCATGGGTGCTGGGTTCAATTTTCATCAGCAGTTTTCAAATGTTTCAAAGCAGTAAAACATTTTTCAACTAAATTTAGTACAGAAACCAAACATGTAAAATAGGTAAAACTCAAGCTGCTCTGGTTGTGATGTAGAAGGGGAGAAAGTCACCCAAATGTCTCCCATTCAACTTCCCACTGGTCCCAGCAGTAGACCCAGGGGCACTTCCATGAAAAGTGAAGATCCAACTGAGGGCAGTGAGACAACTACTGGTTTAGATGACCTTGAAGATCTCTTTCTATTCTTAAATTCTAAGCATCTCAGATGCCATGTTCTGCTCAAACCCCTAAAATGCTGTTAGAGATTACACTGATCTGAACCAGGGCAATGGTAGTAAGGTACTTAAAATAGGACAGATTCTAAATATTAACCTGAAGGTAGAGAAAACAAGATTTGCTATCAGATTAGATGAGATTATGAGAATAAGAGGCATAAAAGGTGATTCCAAGAACTTGGCCTGAACAAGTGGAACAAACAAAGTTGCCACCAACTATGATGAAGACTGGTGGTGTTGCGGAAAGATCAGAAAAACTAAGCGAAGCTCTTAGAAGGAGTGGTTTTAATCACGCGCAGTCTCCGGGAAATGTTCCAAATCAGAGCAAAGTAACACTCGGGAGCCCTTCCTCATATATGCTTCCCGAGTTAATCTTATTACAAATGTGTTCCCTCTCTCCAGGCCCTAGAGGAACTGAAACTCCCAACCTCCCTTTCCCCAGGTGTTCCAAAGATTCCACCCATCTTAATCTACCCTTTCCCAGGTGTTCCAAGGTTACTGTGTCAGCTAACAATCCACCCTTCCCTCAGGGCAGCGATTCTGCTTTGTTTTGCTAATCCAGTTTTGGTGAAGAGGCAGTGCCTCAGCTGAAGGTCATTTCCCCAGAACATCAAGGCTACCTTTGAATTAGCCCTTTTTCCTTCTCAGTGGCAGAAGCAGGATTGGGTTGGGAGACCAAGAACTTAGTTTCACATATACAAATTTGAGATGCCTATTAGACATCTAGTGAAGCTTTTAGTAGAAAAGTAGACATAAAAGGAGTCTGAAGTTCACAGGATAAATCTGAGCTGGTAAAATAAATATGCAACATCAGGATATTGATAGTATTTAAAGCAACAATACCAAACTAGATCACCCAAGATAGGATTGTAGATGAAAAGATCTACAGACTGAGTCTTAGAGAAATCCAGTTCTGGCAGCCGCCATTCCTAGAAGGAAAACAAAACCACAAATGCACAAACAAGCCTTTCCCAGTCCACCCCACCACCACACATCACAAAGAGGTCCAATGGAGAATCTGGGACAACTTAGATAGGACAACATTGCTGTCAGCATCTAGTTGCAAGAGAAAGTGCTAAGTTCTCGAGGTACAGAACTCCCATTGTCCACCATACTCCCATAAAGGAATGGTGCCCTGAGACTGAGGTAACCTAATTACAGAGGGAACACACACATCACTAAGGAATATAGGGCATTTTCCATGGCCCAGCCAAAACCATCCCACAGAGATCTCTGAAGCACTGGACATATAAATAAGAGAAAATAAAAACTTGCACTTCAGGTGTCTAGGCAGAGAAATAACCCATCAAATACCATGAATAACCAAGGAAACACAGTAGCTCAAAAAGATGAAAAGTTTCCAGAAAATAAATGTAAAGACATGGAAATATGTGCTTTAAATGGCAGAAAAATCAAGATTGAAGTTCTGAAAAGAAAACAACACAAAAAACCTCAAGAAGTTACATGAAAATTCAGAAGGGCAGTTTTATGAATTCAGAAATATATTCTATGAAAAAAAGGACCACTGCTCTGACCAGTTTGGCTCAGTGTGAGAAGGAAAAAGGGCTAATTCAAAGGTAGCCCTGATGATCTCGGGGAAATGACCTTCAGCTGAGGCACTGCCTCCTTCACCAAAACTGGATTAGCAAAACAAAGCAGAAGCGCTGCCTTGAGGGAAGGGTGGATTGTTAACTGACATAGTAACCTTGGAACACCTGGGGAAAGGGTGGATTGTTAAGCTGGGTGGAATCCTTGGAACACCTGGGGAAAGGGAGGTTGGGAGTTTCAGTTCCTCTAGTGCCTGGAGGGAGGGAACACATTTGTAATAAGACTAACTTGGGAAGCATATATGAGGAAGGGCTCCCACGGTGTTACTTTGCTCTGATTTGGAACATTTCCCAGAGACCACGCGTGATTAAAACCATGTTTTCTCCACTCCTTCAAAGAGCATTGCTTAGTTTTTTTGGTCTTTCTGCAACAAGTGGGTAGAGCATTGGACCGTGGACTGCAAAGTCCCAGGTTCAATTCTGGTCGACGGCATGTACCTTGGTTGCAGGCTTGATCCCTAGTAGGGGGCATGCAGGAGGCAGCTGATTGATATTTCTCTCTCATCGATGTTTCTCTGTCTTTCGCTCTCTCCCCTACTCTCTAAAAATCAATAGAAAAATATTCTCCAGTGAGGATTTTTTTTTTTTAAAAGAGAGAGAGATGAAGATTAAAAAAGAATAACACTGCCAGCATGGCTCATGGTTGAGCATCGACCTATGAACCAGAAGGTTATGATTCAATTTCCTCTCTTCTCCTCTGTAAAAAAATCAATAAAACTATATTTAAAGAAAATTTTTTTTTTTAAAAAAGGACTACCTTACCAGTAAGATTGAAATGATAGAAAGGAACGAAATAGAAATTCTGAAGTTGAAGAACTCAATAAAAGAGATGAAGAATAGCCTTAGCCGGTTTGGTTCAGTAGATAGAGCACCAGTTGCAGACTGAAGGGTCCTAGGTTTGATTCCAGTCAAGGTTATGTACCTTGGTTGCAGGGCCCGGGCCCTGAGCAACCAATTGATGTGTTTCTCTCACACTGATATTTTTGTCTTTCTCTCTCTCTTCCACTCTTTCTAAAAATCAATGAAGAAATATCCTCCAGTGAGGATTTAAAAAGAAAGAAAGAGAGAATGAAGAATAAAAAAAGAATAGTCCAGCCAGTTGTGTCTCAGTGGTTGAACACCAACTGATGAACCAGAAGATCATGGTTCAATTCCTGGTCAGGGTATATGCCCGGGTTACAGGCTCCATCCCCAGTGTAGAGTGTGCAGAAGGCAGTGGATCGATGATTTTCTCTTATCATTCCCTAGAGGCCTGGTGCATGAAATTCATGCACTGAGGGGGGGGGTGCAGGGAGAGTCCCTCAGCTCAGCCTGCACTCTCTCCCAGTCCAGGACCCCTCATTCCTTACTGTCCGCCTACTCATTGCTCCTTAGCACTGCCACAGAAGCGGGAGAGGCTCCACCACCACCACTGTGCTAGCCACAGCTTCTGGCTGAGCAGCGCTCCCGTGGGAGTGCACTGACCACCAAGGGACAGCTCCTACATCGAGCGTCTGCCCCCTGATGGTCAGTGCACATCACAGCAATTGTTCTGCTATAACTGTTGCTCAGGCTTTTATTATATGGAAGATGTTTCTATCTATCTCTCTCCCTCTCCCTTCCTTTCTGAAATCAGTATATATATATATATATATATATATATATAAAAATATATATATATATATGGAAAAAAAGGGAGATGAAGAATAAACTAGCAAGCTAGGAAATAAAACAGACCACGGGGAGAAAAAATTAAATATCAAAGATAGAAATATATAAGTGATTCAGAAGAAAGAAGAAAGAGATTTGAGAGCAAAATATAAAAACAGAAGAACTCTACCAGAATTATCTGACTCCATCAGAAAGAACAATATAAAAATAATTGGTATAAAGAAAAAAAAGAAGGGAACAATGGCTTCATTGTGACTCCAGGTGTGTGACGAAATTTATGTCCTGTCCTTTCCATGCACAGTCAAGCCCAGCAGAGGCAGCCACAAACTGTGCATCGCTAGTAGCTTGAAACAGGTTGCCAAGGGCCAGGCACAGACAGCATCTGACATCGGCCTACACCAGAGTCCCTCCCAAGAAGCTCAGAACCAATACACCAAATGACCAGCTTCAGACAACATTGGAGCAGGCTCCATCAAATGTCATCAACAGCATACAAAAAAGATCACAGCAGCACCTGCATAGCAGCTCACATGGCATGTCGGGGTTGAGCCTCACAGTCAGCTAGCCTGAGATCGAACCCATGAACAAACTGGCCACCATGAATCAAGACTCAATTACAACAGAAGGCTCACAAAAGCCATACAAAGGACACTGCTAGAGCACGCAGCTCAGATCAAGGCGACTGCACCACTGAGTTTCATAGGACACCTACTACATAAGGCCACCCCATGAAGACTTGGGACATGGCAGATCTATTTTATATAGAGTTATAAAGATGCTCAAGGAACTTAGAGATAACTACACCAGCATTAAAAGGACATACAGACCATCAAAAAGAATTTCTCAGGAAAAAAAAAATTCCATATCTGACATCAAGAATAAACTCAAAGGAATAAAGAGTAGGTTGGATAAAGCAGAGGATCAAATCAACAATTTGGAAGAAAAGGTAGAAGAAAAAAAAATCAGAGCAGCAAAAAGAAAAAAAGAATTTAAAAAATAAGGATCATTTAAGGGAACTTTTGACAACATGAAGCTAACAACATTTGCATTATATGGGTATCAGAAGGAAAAGAGAAAGAGCAAGGATTAAAAACTTATTTCAAGAAACAACAGAGAAATTTTCTAGCCTCGTGAAGAAAAAAAGACACATAAATCCATAAATCACAGAGTCCCAAAAAAGATAAACCCAAAGAGGCTCACACCAAGATACATCCTAATTAAAATGCCAAAGGTTAAAGAGAAAAGAGAGAATTTTAAAAGCAGCAAAAGAGAAACAGTTAATTACAAGGGAGCTTCCATAAAACTGTTAGTAAGTCTCTCAAAAGAAACATTCAGGCCATAGGTATTGGCATGAAATATTCAAAGTGATGAAAAGAACCTAAAACTGAGATCACTTTAACCAGCAAGGCTATCATTTAAAAATGGAGAGCCCGGGTGGCATGCTCAGTGGTTGAGCATCGACCGATGCACCAGGAGGTCATGATTTGATTTCCTATCAGGCACATGCTTGGGTTGTGGGCTCAAACCCCAGGGTGGGGCATGCAGGAGGCAGCTGGTTAGTGATTCTGTTATTAATGACTAGAGGCCTGGTGCACAAAAATCTGTGCACTGGGGGGGGGGGGGTCCCCTCAGCTTGGTCTGTGCCCTCTCGCAGTCTGGGACCCCTCGGGAGATGTCCACCTGCTGGCATGCCTGGCCAGTCTGGGTGAGGGGCTGATGGCTGTTTGCAGGCTTGTCAAGCCCCCCAGTGGGGACCCTCACCCCATGGGGGTGAGGGGCTGAGGGCCATTTTCAGGCTGCACACAGCCCCTTCAGGGTTCGGTTCCCTACTGGGGTGCCAGGGGGATTTATTTAACTTCTATAATTGAAACTTTGTTTCCTTGGCCCCACCTCCCAAGGTCCCAGGCCAGCAGCTATTTGGGGTTTGTTTGTCTTCTATAATTGAAACTTTATAGCCTGGAGTAGAGCTCAGGGCCCATAGGGCCCTGGCTTCCTCCATTGCCTGGGGCAACTCCAGTTCCATGGCTGCATCTTCATTGAGTTTATTTGCATATTTGCTCCTGATTGGTTGGTGGGCATGGCTTATGGGCATGGCTTGTGGGTGTAACAGAGGGTTAATTTGCATATTACTCTTTTATTAGATTAGACTAGGGGCTGGTGCACAAAAATTTGTGCACTCGGCGGGGGTGGGGGGGTCCCTCATCCTGGCCTGTGCCCTCTCACAGTTTGGGACCCTGGAATCCATTGGGGCACAAAGTGCACACGGAGGGCACACCTCTGTGCATGCTGTGTGCCCCGTTTGCACCGATTTCCAGGCCTCAGCCTCGGGGGGCGGAGTTGGCTCAGTCCCTCTGCCCCCTGAAATCCATCGTGAGGGGCATGGGCACACACGGAAGCTATGCCTCCGTGAGTGCCCGTGTCCCCCGTGATCACGGATCTACTTCCAGGCCGCAGGGCAGCCTGGGGGCCTGGGCTGGCTCACTCCCCCAGCCCCCGGCTGCCCTGCTGCCATCCCTGGCTGGACCTGCTCCTCCCGCCAGCAGTCACAGGCTGGCTGGCTCCTCCCCCGCAGGTTGCGCCTCCGGCCAGGTTGTTCCTCTCCTCCTGGCTACCCCAAGGCAGAAGTCTTCCATCTGCCTTGCAGGACCCCAGTGCCGCACACTGCTTCTCCTGGGGCTGAGACCTCCACCATCTTGGCTGGACTAATTTGCATACAGCTGCTCTGATTGGCTGGTGGGCATGGCTTATCCGTCCCGGAGAAACGGTTAATTTCAATATTACGCTTTTATTAGTTAAGATGTTTCTATCTCTCTCCCCCTCTCCCTTCCTCTGAAATCAGTAATATATATTTTTAAATATATTTTATTAATTTTTTACAGAGAGGAAGGGAGAGGGATAGAGAGTTAGAAGAAACATCGATCAGCTGCCTCCTGCACACCTCCCACTGGGAATGTGCTCACAACCCAGGTACATGCCCTTGACCGAAATCGAACCTGGGACCCCTCAGTCCGCAGGCTGATGCTCTATCCACTGAGCCAAACTGGTTAGGGCATCAGTAATATATTTTTTAAAAATAATAAAATAAAAACAAATAAGTAAATAAATAAAAATGAAGGAGAGCTCTAACCGGTTTGGCTCAGTGGATAGAGCATCAGTCTGTGGACTGAAGGGTCCCAGGTTCCGGTCAAGGGCATGTACCTTGGTTGTGGGCACATCCCTAGTAGGGGGTGTGCAGGAGGCAGCTCATTGATGTTTCTCTCTCATCGATGTTTCTAACTCTCTATCCTTCTCCCTTCTTCTCTGTAAAAAAATTAATAAAATATATTTAAAAAATAAAAATGAAGGAGAGTCCAACTAGTGTGGCTCAGTGGTTGAGCACTGACCCATGAACCAAGAGGTCACCAGTTCGATTTCTAGTCAGGGCGCATCCCCAGGCTGTGGGCTTGATCCACAGTGGGGGCTGTGCAGGAGGCAGCCGATCAATGTTTTCTCATTGATGTTTCTATCTCTATCCTTCTCCCTTCCTTTCTGCCTAAAAAAATCAAAACATATTTTTAAAAAATAAAAATATAAAAATGAAGGAGAAATAGCTTCTAGACAAGAAAATGCTAAAGGAGTTTGTTACCACCAAACCAGTATTACAAGAAATATTAAAGGGCTGGGTTTAAGAAGTAGAAGAAGGGAAACAAAAGAATAAAATGGCAATAAATACTTACCTATCAATAATTAGTTTAAATGTAAATGGCTTAAATACTCTAATCAAAAGACATAGGGTAGGTGAATGGATAAGAAAGCAAGACCCGGAGAAACAAGATGGCGGCATAGGGTAGACACCGTATATGCAGCTGTGAACAACTATTTCAGAAAAACCACGAAAAGAACACACGGACACCACT
>PVJC01026590.1:0-11007 GCA_004026665.1 Murina feae
GCCGACCCCCTGCCACCTCTTACCCGCTCCCTGATGCCCCACAAAGGGCCTGGGCAGCCACCAAGCAGGCCGCCAACTCTTTCCCACTCACCCGTCCCCTGCTGCCTTCCTTTCCCACTTCCCGGTGCTGCCAGGGGTCTGGGGAGCTGCCAAGCAGGACCCCGGCCCCTGCAGCCTTGCTTTCCCACTCCCCAGTGCCCTGCAAGGGGCCTGGGAAGCCCACCAAGCAGGCCACTGACCCCCTGCTGCCTCTTTCCCACTCCCCGATGCCCCGCAAAGGGCCTGGACAGCTGCCAAGCAGGCCGCCGACCCCCTGCCACCTCTTACCCGCTCCCCGGCCCGCCACCTTGCTTTCCCACTTCCTGGTGCCCCGGTGCCCTGATGCAACTTCCAACTGCCAGCATAGGCAGGCAGTTGCAACAGAATCCTTTGGTTTGCTCTGGTTCTGTGGCTGTTAGCCTCCATCTCGGCTGGGTTAATTTGCATACAGCCGCTCTGATTGGCTGGTGGTAACGGTCACATTTGCATGTTTCACTTTTATTATAGAAGATGATTATTATATAGGATATTAATTTTGGACCACATGCAAAAGTCTAGACTTTTATATCCTACTATCTTCACATTTCCACTTGGATGTCCAAAAGTCCTCTCAGTTGTCACAAATCTAAAATCAAACTTCTAATCCTCTCTATAAACCTGAAATTCTGCTCTTCTAGTTGCTCAGTGAGAAACTGAGGAGTCACCCTGGCTTTTTCTTCCCTCTCTCCCCATCCAATTCATCAGTAAGCCCTGTAGACTCTTTCTTTAACATTTATCCAGTTTCACCACTTGTAACAGTCTTCCCTGTCACCACTGGTATAAATTATTGTCTCTCACCTGGATTGTGCTGTCCCCTTCCCTTACCCTTGTCCTTCTCCATTCTCTCTGCAACACAGTGGCCAGGGCAATTCTTTTGAAAGTCGAACCAAGCCAGCCCTCTGCTCCAAACTTTCCACAGCCCTCATCTCTCTCAGTAAAAGCCAAAAACTCCAGACAACTTTCTGACCTTATCACCAGCTACTCTCTCCTTTGGTCAGTCTTTGTGGTGGGTATGTTGTTTCAGAAGCTCACGCTAGAGACAGAGTTGGTGGGCTGGGTATGTACTAGGGCTCAACACCTGTAGGAAGAAGTGGGCTGAAGCAGGGTTGGGCAAAGGGAGAGAAGTCAAACTGTGAAGCAGCTCAGCAAAGCTTGGGGTCATATATGGCCTGCCAGGGTTTCTCCTAAGGCCCCAGTGACTGTGTCTTTATACCTGCTGGTACACTGGCTATTGGATGAGTAGTGCCCTGAAAAGGTGGAGCTAACTACAAGAGGCTGTCTGTGGACACCCTAGAGAGTGCATGTCCATCTCCACTGCTCTCTTGCTCAGCCATACTGGCTCTCTTACACAAATCCAGCCCACCCAGCCTCACAGACTTGCACTTGTGAAGATGCAGTTATACTAGATATTTTTCATGTCATGCTCCCTCATCTCCTCTAGGCCTCTGCTTAAATGTCACTTTATGAATCAGGTCTTCCTTCCCACTCACCATATTAAAAATAAAACCTTCCACCCTTTCCTTTACTATTCTTCATAGACTTTATTGCTATTTGATAACTATATATTTAGTCCCTGATTTGTTACCATCTGTTTCTTCAGGTAAAATGTAAGGCCCTGTCACATAGTATGTGTTCAGTAAATATCTGCCTATTGAACGAATGATAAAAGAAGCTTTTGTTTATACGGGCTTAATGACTTCAGTCACATCGTATCAGTACAATTTTTTTGGAACCACATTTATTAAAGGAGGTTTCTGATATCAATTCTATAAATTTAGATCGCATCAAATGTTGTATAGATGATATTTGGAGGTGTTTATATTTTTCCCTATGATATAATGTGTCTAAGTTAATGAATAATGTATAATTATAAGTTTTAAAAAGATTAATGGTTGATATTAAAGAAAATAAGTGTTTCTAAGAGTACTTATTTATATCTCCATGTGATGTATTGATTAAAATTATTCTCTTCTATTAATTAAAGAAAATTCTCTAATTCTACCTGGTAAATGACCTGAGAAACACTCCATGGATCTCGTTAATGTTATAGTCATTCCTGAAAAGGAATAGAAATGTATTTAAAGTTCTTTAATTTATATTTTGACAAGTCTTTCCATAATTTGGTCTTTCATTTCTTTGTTTTACTAAATTTAATATTTCATGGGGGAGGGATTAACTCCAGCCTGCCCACTGAGTTTGATGTTATATGAGCTTTGGTAATATTGTTGTTAGGGTTTCTGTTTGTTTGTTTTGGTTACAACTCTTACAAACTGGGAAAAATAATCAGCAGCTTTAGTTAAAAATAATCTGAAGAGCCCTGACCTTTTTGGCTCAGTGGATGGAGCGTTGGCCTGAGGGGTCCTGGGTTCAATTCTGGTCAAGGGCATGTACCTTAGTTGCGGGCACATCCCCAGTGGGGGGAGTGTGCAGCAGGCAGCTGATTGATATTTTTTTTCTCATCAATGTTTCTGGCTCTCTATTCCTCTCCCTTCCTCTCTGTAAAAAAAATCAATAAAATATTTTTTAAAAATAATAATAATTTGAAGATTTCTTTTACCCTAGCTAGTTTGGCTTAGTGGATAGAGTGTTGGCCAGCAGACAGAAGGGTCCCAGTTTCAATTCTGGTCAAGGGCATATGCCTGGGTTGCAGGCTCGATCCCCAGTAGGGGTGTGCAGGAGGAAGCTCAACAATGATTTTTTCTCATCATTGATGTTTCTATCTCTCTCTTTGTCTCCCTTACTCTCTGAAGTCAATTAAAAAAAAGATTTCTTTCAATGTGCCTCTGATTTCATTCTCCCTGTCCCACCCTTCATGCTCCCCCCACCATCATCAACATTCCTTTATATTGCTTTTTCCTTAAACTACCCAAACCATTTCACCATGTAACCAGTTACTCTCCCAAGGGGGAAAAAAATCTGACTTCAAACTGCCCACTTGGTCATCTCTAGTTCTGAGTGCCAAGGTGAATCAGTATTGCTTTTCTTCTTCCTTTTCTGTTTTTCTCCATTGGCAATCCTGGCGTTTCTAGCATAACCTTTTCCATGAACTTCATCAAGAAGATCTCTTATATGCTAACCTCTTACAAACTTCTAATTATTCCAATGCCAGCTACTTATCCATAATTGAAGAGAAAAACAGAGAGGAATCCAGTGCTTTCCAAAACTCTCTCAAGGATATCTGATATGGGATGTTTTGCAATGTGAGTAAGAAGAACCATGGGCCTACATGCTGCTCAGGGCTCTGCAGAGCATATTCACTGAGGTAATTCTTATAACCTGTTCAGTCTCAGTCAGATAGTAATTTATAGGTATACTAGAGGCCCGGTGCATGAAATTCGTGCACTGGGGCAGGGATTCCCCAGCCCATCTGCCCGCTCTCACATATTGGGAGCCCTCAGGGGGTGTCCTACTGACAGCTTAGGCCTGCTCCCTGCTCCCCTTGGAGAGCGGGCCTAAACTGCAGTCTGGCCTCCCTTTGTGGGAGGTGACCAGGCTAATCAGGGGAAGCCACCACCTCCATCACCCCACTGCTGCAGCCACTGCCAGTCACCGCAGCCACCAAGGTGTTTTCATCAACATGGACTCATAAAAAAATGACAACTTTCTTTAGGCATTTTCAAGATGCGTCTTTCATAGGATATGACCTTTCATTTTTTTTTATCCTCAGCTGAGGAAATTCTTGCATTCATTTTTAGAGAATGTGGAAGAGAAGGGAAAAACAGAAAGAAACATCAAAGTGAGAGGAACACTTTGATTGGTTGCCTCCTGCATATGACCTGACCTGAGCCCTGGCCAGGGAGAAGCCTGCAACCTAAGTGCATGCCCTTGGTCCGAATTGAACTCAGACCCTGAAGTCAGCAGGCTGAGGCATTATGCACTGAGCTAAACCAGCTAGGGCAGGATATGACATTTCTTAGCTCTCCAGTAGTGGACCTTCATTTTTTCTCTCCAAGAATGTGATGGAAAAACCCTAGATCACCTTTAGGGATTCTTATTACCCAAGTTACTAGAATATTACCAGTGGCATACAGGGAGCTTAGCCAATGAGTGGTCAGAAAAGGTGTTTTCTTTGTAGTTCACTCTGATCACTGGCTCCACTCCTGCCCAGGCTTGTAACTTCTGGCCAAGGATACAGGCCTGGGAAGAAAACCCCCAAACCCCTCTGATCACTGGCTTCACAGAGCTCAGGCCTCTGCGATCACCAGCTCTGATCCTTCCCTCTGCCATCGCCAGCTCTGCCCTTGCCCCACTGGCAGCCTCTGGCCAAGGCTGCAGGCCTCAGCAGGGGACCCCCAGACCCCTGCTTTGGCAGTTCCTTTGGCAGCACATTGAAAGAAGTCTTTTTTTAAATTGACTTCAGAGAGTAAGGGAGACAAAGAGAGAGATAGAAACATCACCGGCTCTGATCCTGCCCTCTGCCATTGCAGGCTCTGCCCCTGCCCCTCCAATCACTGGCTCTGTGGAACCCAGGCCCCTGAGATCTCCGACTTGCCCCTGCCCAGGCCTGAGGGCTCTGGCACAGGCCTTATGCCTGGGTAGGGCACCCTCATACCTCTCCGATCACAGGCTCTTCCCCTGCCCCCTCTGACCACCAGCTCTGCCCTTGCCCACTCCTGAGATCTCTGGTGAAGGCCTCTGGCTGGGCAGGGGACCCCCAGCCCCCTCTGATCACCTGTTCTGCCCCTCGGGCCCCCTGCATCCCCCACCACCTGCCTGGATAACAGGCCTGAACACTTTAATGGTGGGGCTGAGCCAAACTGGGCACTGCCATCTTGTGGCTGTGGGGGTGGCCATATTTATTATCATGTGACACCTAATTTGCATATTACTCTTTTATTAGATAGGATTTGAACGTCTGAGGAAGAATAACTTCTTAAAGGTCTTGCTCTTGTTCTCCGAACAATTAACAGCCTGGCTCATAAAGGCAGTTAAGTGACTGTAACAGGGCAAAATATCAATACCAGCATCACAGTCTTTATTTTTGTAATTGTTATACATCTTTAACACCATGTTCAGAATTCAAAAAATACAGTGTGACAGTGTTATAAAACATGAAGTAAATTTAATAGAATGTAAATAATAAATGTTTCCTTTCTAATTTAAATTTTTGCAGATAAGATTAATGCAATCAAATAGGATTTAAAAAAGAAACAAAATAACATAAAAAGAAAATTTAATTTAAAAATTGAAAATTAAATGATTAAAATATTTTAAAAATTAAAATCTTAAAAATATATTAATCATGTAATCTTTGAGTTATTGGCAACTGAGTTTTGTGAAAAATTTTCATTTTGACACCACACTAGGTGGGATGGAGAGGAGACAATGATAAGCAAACGCCAAATATTTTCTTCTGATTTCATTATCCAGTGATTCCTTTCCTTCTTTCAGCATGTTGAGAACTTTTAAAATATCTCCTTTAGGAAGTGTGATCTGTTAAATTCCTATGAAGCTGAAGTTTTTGTTTCAAAGAAGGCTCTGGTGGTTTGTTCCTGTTTTCTCTATTTCTCTGTGGGTAGATGGAGATTCCACTGCAGAGACATTGGTCCATTTTAACACCAGCACATACACATTCCATTTACACAGAAAGTCTTTGATCCAGAGTGGGACTCTCGCAATACAGTCATTGCTTTGTTTCTTGTCTTTTTCTTACTCTTATGGAGGGAGAGAAGGATGCTTTCTATATTATTTAAATTACACATTTACTGCCCTACATCACTTTCCAGATATATTTCAGATAAAAATATTTTAAATTAAGAAAATTAAAGGATTTGCTATTTCACCAACAAAACACCAGTATTTTGGCAAATAATAAGAGCCCAGAAATCCAGAATGGCAGGCACCAGGTGGAAATCAGTCAATGGATATTTGTCAGGTGAATTTGTTAAGAGTTTAATTAGTCTGGTACCTTAAACCTCATTCAATGTTACTTCCATTTTACAAAGAAAAAGAGAGACGGTCCAGGAAATTATGAAACTTGCCTGGGTCATACAGCCAGGAAATGGTGGCATTTGAACCCAGCTCAGTCTTCTGGCTCCATGGACTCTTCCCTCCACGAGGAGTGTGATGGCACATTAACAGTCACTGCTTATAAGAACAGGTGTCCGCCTGCAGTCAAAGACATTCAAAAGCAGGGATTTGGGTGGGCTTCGGGGTCTCATCCCTTTGGGCTCCCTCCCTCCTCCTCTGTGGCTCTATTCCTCCCTTCCTCATCCTCTCTCTTTCTATCTTCTCTGGCTCTATTACATCAAATTACTCCCAGTGGTCAAAGATAGAAAACTTTGCCCACTGCCCCAGAAATTGAGGGTGGGGACTCAGTTATTCAGTGGTCGGTGTTGACCTTTCTGATGTCTGAAGCATCTCAACAACAAAAAAGTTGTTGGTTTGCTAATAATGATTTCCCTTGTGCATAACTTTGATGGTTATTATGCTAATAGTCCCCCCATACACATATATTAGGGATGGCAGTAGAAGGAAGTGAGTGACCCCCCACCTACATCACGAGTGACCATCCCAATGAGTGTCCTTTGTAGGAGGCTCACGGGAGAGATGAACAAGCTCACAAAGCTTTCTTTCTTCCGCACATTTCACCAGTTAGCAGATTGCAGTATATAACAAGGTTTGAATGGGAAGGCGGCAGGTGTCTAATATTGATTATTGTTTTAAGAGAAAGTGTATTTCACATAAGTGATATCTTAGATGATAACAGCTCTGGCCAAGCAGGCCAGAAAATCACATTTCTTAGGCTGGCTCCTGCGGCTGCATTTATTAGGAGACAAAGCCTGGTGCCACTCCATTCAATCACCCTTCAATTTGAAGGTGAGTCCCTTTGGTGAAGAAGGAAAATAAAAACTCTGGGCTCCACATCTTCTTAAGGATTTTTTTTTAAAAATAAAAATCTCAACTTTTCTGCAAAGAAAAACATTATCTTCTCCAATGTCTTTCTTGGCAGAATTTTTCCAGATTGTTTTTCTGTTATAGAGGAAAAGTGGTGGCAGTAGGTGCAAGTTTCTTAGAGGAATGATGTAGTTGAATGTGGAAGTGACTGTGAAAAGGAATAAGTGTGAACACGAAAGGGGAACTGTTGCCTGTCTCCCTGACTTGCCAAGGACAGTATTGACTTTTGGGGAACATCCAGAATGCCTCAATGGCTGGAATTTCATTTGACCTATTCCCGAGGACTTTTTCTTCTTACCAGCTATACCTGTTTTACAGATGAGGAAACTGATGCCCAAGCGATTTTCTCAAGTTCACACAGTAACTATGTGGAAATCTCTGGAGCAGAACCCAGATTATTATTATTTTTTAAATTATATTTTATTGATTTTGTACAGAGAGGAAGAGAGAGGGATAGAGAGTTAGAAACATCGATGAGAGAGAAACATCTATCAGCTGCCTCCTGCATACTCCCCACTGGGAATGTTCCCGAAACCAAGGTACATGCCCTTGACCAGAATTGAACCTGGGACCCTTGAGTCCGCAGGCCGACGTTTTATCCACTGAGCCAAACCGGTTCGGGCAGAACCCAGATTATTAATTGCCTGTTCAGTGCTCTCTCTATGGCAACATCCTATTCTCCATTATGCTTAACTTATGTGAAGACCTTTATAAGGACCAATGAATCTTTCAATGTAATTGATGGCTTCTATAGATAGGAAAACAAAATCCTGGGCCAGAATCCTGGCCAGTGAGGCTCAGAGGTTGAGCATCAGCCCATGAATCAGGAGATCACAACAGTTCAACCCCCAGTCAGGGCACATGCCTAGGTTGCAGGCTCAATCCCCACTGGGGGCGTGCAGGAGTCAACCAATCAATGATTCTCTCTTATCGTGGATGTTTCTATCCCTCTCCCTTCCTCTCTTTGCAATCAATAAAAACATTTTTTTTTTTTTTAAAAAAAAGACTAAGACCCACTTCTGTTCTCAAGGAGTTAGGATATTCTAAAATGATCTTAAAAGAGATTCAAGAATAATGATTCTGACATTCAGATTAAAAATCTCAACATTAGAATCAGGGAAAAGACATCCAATCTATCTCCCAGGTAATTTGTAATCGCATCTAGATCATCACCAGCATACAGATATTTTCTTATGACTTCAACACATCTAGAAATAGGCAGTCCATTTTTCTATTAGACAGCCAAAATTATTAGAACATTGTTTTTCATTTTGAGCTGACAAATGTGTCCTCATAATCTCTTTCAAAAATCCCATTTATTCTCTGAAATTAGTGAAATCATTAAGTTAACCTTCCATAATAAACATATAGAGATTTCTGAAGACTTTTTAAATTTGAAAATTTAAAATTGTATGATTTTTCTATTGTGCTTATAGGATTTTGTTTGTTTCTTAACTACTCATGGTTAAGGGTTCCATAGAAAATACTCAGTCAAGGTTTAAAAAAATAATAGAATGCTCATTTGCAGGGCAATTTCAATAGAAAGAGACAGGAAATATTTTTTCATTCTTAGTAGAAATATAATCTTTGATATTGTTCCTTTTTTATTTCAAACTTAATTCAAAAGCATATAGTTTAAGAAGTCAAAGTATCTTTTCACTTTCCCACTAATTCTATCCCCATTGGTATTCACCCAAATAATGAATACATTTTTTAAACTTATTTTTTCTTTTCTTCTTTACCATTCAAGCAACTGGCCAGGTGGATTTTCACTATCTTAGATGAGTGGCAAGTTGGAATGTGAAAAAACCTATAAATAATTTCTGTTTTTTTTTTAATTGTTTTTGTTGACACTATTATAGATGTCTCCTCTCTCCCTTTGCCCACCTCTACTCAGCCCCCACCACCCTCCCTGGCCCTCACCATTCTGCTAGAAACTGGAGAGTCTACAGAGACAATAGAAGAAAGAAGTATTGCTGGGGGAAGTTCTTGTATTGCCTGGGGCTGCGAGTGGCAACTGGGAGTGCCTGCAAATGTTCCAAGGAATCTTAGGGGGGGGGGGTTGGGGGTGATGGAAATGTCTTAAAACTGGACTATGGTGATGGTCAAACAATTTGGTAAATTTACTAAAGTATCATTGAATTCTGTACTTAAAAATTGAAAACAGCCTTCAGTCCGTCACCCAGGCTGGCCACACCCCAATGGGGTGAGGGACCCCACTGGGGGGCTTGGACAGCCTGCAAACAGCCATCAGCCCCTCACACAGGCTGGCCAGGTACCCCAGTAGGGACTCAAAACCTGAAGGGACTGTGGGCAGCCTGAAAGCCTGAAAACGGCCCTCAGCTCCTCACCCAGGCTGGCCACACCCCAATGGGGTGAGGGACCTCACTGGGGGGCTTGGCTAGCCTGCAAACAGCCATCAGCCCCTCACACAGGCTGGCCAGGTACCCCAGTAGGGACCCAAAACTTGAAGGGGCTGTGAGCAGTCTGAAAACGGCCCTCTGCCCATCACCCAGGCTGGCCACACCCCAATGGGGTGAGAGTCCACACTGAAGGGCTTGGTAAACCTGCAAACAGCCATCAGCCCCTCACCCAGGCTGACCAGGCACGCCAGCAGGTGGACATCCCCAGAGGGGTCCCAGACTGCGAGAGGACATAAATCGAGCTGAGGGACCTCCTTAGTGCACAAATTTTTGTGCACCGGGCCCCTAGTATTTACATGTCTCTTGGAAACTTGTTTTTACCTTAACAATTTACCTCTTTTTAAACAAAATAATGTTATTAATCTTTTTATATAATATTATACACACAATATTCTATAGTATGGATATTTTTAATATTTTAAGTTTTCAAGAGTTTGGCAAAATCAGGCATGAGCCTATGCAGGCATGTTCAATGGCAAGCAATAGGACCCAGAGGTGCATCTGGCAAGCCCTGTGCAGGCAGATGGCCCTGACAGATGACTGAAGGTCCAGCTCTGTCTCAATCCCTGCCCTGGCTTTCCCTTCTAGGCCACTGTACCAATAGTTTAAAAGGAAAGGGGAGCTTTGCGGACCTTTGTGGTTGCTGCACACACTTGGCACAGGACTGGTTGAAGTAGCACATCCTCTCTAACCCCGTGGCTCTGCAGATTTTGTTCTGGTGATGAATGCCCCGTGCAAAGGTGAGTAATGCTGCAATTCACTGTAGAAATTCGAGTCATGGGGAATATATGGACTCCTTCGCTCAGCATCCCTTTCTCCAACTCCTTGTCACATAAAAAGAATTAGTACCTTGAGAATAAAATGCCATTAGTCACAGGACAAGCAGAGATACAGCTCATGTGCTCCAACTATCTCCATTGCCTACACTTAAAATCTGGCTTTCAGAGCCCCTCCTTTTTTTGTGGGCTTGGAGGATGCTAACTGGACTCAAAGGGTGCTGAGGAAAGCACTCAATGCCTCGTGCCTTTTCTCTGGCCCTACTTCTTTTAGCTGCTACCTAAGAATGACAAGTCAAATACGAAAACCCACAGCTGGAGTTAAATTAATTTTAAATTACACTGTATTATTATCACCTCCAAATAAATGTTGAGCTCTTGGGAGAAGTTTGGGAGGTGCGTTAGTGGGTGAAATCTGATGGGGAGTGGTGGGAGGACCTCCTGTTCCCATAGGTCCAGGAAAGCACAGCTGCTGTCACCATCAAGGATGGAAGAACTGGCGAGTAGATGAAACGCAGGTGAGGGCCTTGGCACCAACTTCCACATTCAAAGGAGAGGTGGAGCGGGCTAAGGACCCTGCTGCTGCAGCTTTAGAAGCCAGTCAGAGCACATAGCTTAGTTCCATAACCAATCAGAAAAGGGTGGGGTGGAATGGATTACATCTGGATTTCCTGATCTAGCCTGTGGGGCTATGCTCATGCCATTTGGAGTGTTAATCTCATGAAAGTATTTCTGAATTTGTTATCTGGTGGGGTCCACAACCTGGGGTTCTTCTTTTCTTATCCAAGGCAGACACATTTACCACTAGATGCACTAAGGAGCAATTGGAGAGA
>PVJC01026590.1:11107-24086 GCA_004026665.1 Murina feae
AGGAGGAGGAGGAGGAGGAGGAGGAGAGGAGGAGGAGGAGGAGGGAAAGCAGAAGGCGGTTATGTCCATGTAACCAACCCACAGTACCTGGTTCCAGAGGAATTTTATGACATATCTGAGTCCCTGCCACTCCCGTCTAGTCACCAAACCTTCTGAGTAGGAGGCGGTTTCAGCTGAGGTGGAAAAGGAATCCAAATCTTGCTTCTTCCACCTTTCCCTTTCAGAGTCTCAGAGCCCTAGGGCTGCCTATGCAAATGTTTCTATACATTGAATCCTGAGCCCAGGTTATTACTCCCAGCCGCATATAAACATCACCCAACTCCAAGGAGCAGCAGCGTAGCTCTCTTTACAAAGTCCCTCTTCCATTTTACACCCAAATATCAGAAACAAACTTTGTGTGAACCTCTCTGCTCTGTGCACCATACCCTCCCCCTACTGAGGCTCTCTCCATCCAGCATGCATCTCCTTGAAAATTCAATTCAACTCACATCAAATACATATTGAGCACCTTTATGTTGGCAGCAAAGCGGTAAAAGCCATAGGGGATACAAAGTAAGTATAAAGCACAGTCTCTGTCTTCAAACAGTCTGTATTGCGATTGGGACTGACAGAGGGAAAGATGAGACCAACATGAGACAGAATATATTTACTCATCAGAATGTGTAGTACTGTCGTTAGTACATTGGATGTTGCAGGAGTCTCGGTGAGGCCACTGTTGTCAGAGCAAATAGCTTCATGGAAGGGGGGTTGGGGGCTGGATGGGCTTTGAAGGATTGGGAGCATTCCACTGTGTAGAAGAATCACATACAAAACATGTCCTATTGTTTCTGATTTTCTACAGAAGCTGAGAACAACATGACCCAGTTACTCCCACTGTCTTAGGTCTTAAGAAATCACCATCCAGCTGCGAGAGCCAGACAGGACTTATCTAGAGGTGACCAGGACATTCTTTTGTCCTCCCTGCCCTTCTGTGCTCCGATAGCCTTTCACCTGTTTATAGAAGCAGATTATATGCAAGAGGAGGTCCTTGCTGGGGTTTTCAGGTGGGCTGCTGAGCAGAAGTGGTGGGTGTTTTCCTCCCTTCCCTATGGAGGAGGATGGGGTTGTCACCCTCCCTCTTCTTAAGACAAGAGAGAAGAAACCCTGGGGCTACGTGGGGGAAGTTCTTGGAAGAACCTGACACAAGTGGCTGGAAGTGAGAGGGCGTGGAGAGCATAAATGCTGGCACCTACATGTTGCCGAAGGGATTTGGGGAAGGTAGGAGTAGCCTGTGATGTTAGGACTGTGTGGTTTTCAGCACTTGGGCTACCAGGTATAGGTCAGTTTCCTGTGGAGAAAATGCATACAACAGAACATGGATTGAGGAAGCAGAGGGTTCTCAGCCATGCAAAGCTATTGGGTGTATAAAGGGGCAAGAGGCGCAGAGAGGGAGGTGTCAGGATGTCAGCAAAGTTCTCACCCTCTTGTCCAGGAATCATGCAGCAGGGAGGCCCCCCGTGATCATCCCCAAACCTATATGTGGCCCCAATGTGGGACACTTGTCACATCAACAGTGTTTCTAGTGAAGCGGAACAGTAACAGTTGTGTACTTGTCCCTCTTCTCTCATCTCTCCTCCTGGGCCCCAACTCTTGAGGAGGAAGGAAGACCAGGTAGAGAAAGATGGAGCGTGGGAGGAGGAAATGTATTGACAGGCTGGGTTCTTTCTCTAAGATATAGGTCAGCCTGCACTGGGAGAGAGGAAAGGTTTTAATTTTGATTTGTATTGGGCAGACCTTTGTAATTCGTGAAAAGTGAGTCAAATGAGACTCTTATAACCGAGAGCGACTGGAAAGCCATGGGAGTTGGTGTCCGAAGATGCTGTCCAGGAAATGGAAGGGGAATGACACAGGGCTCCACTGAAGGCCATTCCCCATGGAACTGCACGAGGGCCAGTAGGCTGATGATAGAGGAGTGGTGGAGGGACCAGGAAGAGGATTTCAGGAAGACAGAGGACAGAGGGGACCCAGGGGTGGGGTGAGACTGAAGTGTTTGGGAGTCTCAGTGACTCGGTCTGATAGGAGGGGAGGAGACAGCAGGATGCAAAGAAGAGAGGGACCCACTGTGAAAGCCTTGGGGTGGGACTTCAACAGTTGTGAGAGGAAGGCAGCAGAAGGAACTACAGCCAATAAATAAATGTAAAAAGGGAATATTTCACTATTCAAGCAGGTTTCCTGGGAACAGGCTCATTCTCTTCCTTCACTGAGCCTTCCCAGCCACCAGCCAGTATTCCCACCTGACATAGAGTTTGTCTTCTCATAACATTCTCAGAGGTTCAACTGAGGGGAGTTTCTGAAAGGAGAGACTCTGTCCTTTTCACTCTCTAGGGGGCAGAGAAGACCCGCTGCTCCTGTGCTTGTGTGACGGGACTTAGGCTAGTTCGGACCCAGAGATGGCAGTTTGACTCCGGAACAAGGAGAAGCGAGGAGGCATTTTTGTTTGCAGAGCACTGGGGGCCGTGAGCCTCCATGATCCCCAGAAATGTGCATTTCCAGAGCGCTGTATGATCTCTGAGCTGGAGCTTGGGGACACACTGCTGCTTCAGTCAGCAATTAGCAGCTGCCTTATTCATATGCTATTGTCTGTCTGGCTGGCATTTGCCTCTATAGCAAATAAAAATTTGGTCTATGCTTTTGGAGGACAAGAAATACCTTGTTTTTATAAATGGAATTTATTCTGATTCTGAGCTTCTACTTGCTGGGGGTGAGAAATTAGAGCTCAGCCCTGTGTGAAAGGCTGCTCCTTTCTGAGCAGGTGAACTGGGATCTGGGGAGTGGGGATGGCGGAAGGACCATGGTCCATAGCCCATCATTGTGATGACTAAGGTCCTCACTGTTCAGATGTAGGTGGCCCGCTTGAAGGGGGTGGCTTTACTGCTTCTCTGCCGAGCACTGGTACACCGTCTTTGCCTACTGCTCCCAAGGCCACCTCTCTTAAAGGTCTGTCTCTCTAGCATCCCTAATCCAACTCTGGTGTCTCATTTTAAGAGGCTGCAAAATTCTGTTTCCTTTCTAGGTTCTTTTGGAAAGAGATACCAGTTGCTTTTGGTATAACTGCTTTCATATGCCTAATTCACTCCATTGCTCTGGGGCCATTCAGCCTGATCACTTTAACGAGCCATGGGCCTTGCACACACGAGTCAGGATGGGGCAGGGCATGTTATCTCATATCAGTTTCTATTCTCAGCCTATCAGCTTCTGCTCCCTGCAACAGAAAAGCACACAGGAAAGGCAACATCAGGGCTGAATCCCTTTTAATATTTGCTAGTGGGCGGAGAAGGAAAGTGCCTATAGTTAGAAGTGAGAAGCCATATGCACATTACCCTGTCCCATCTGGCGAGTCTATAGAGTGAAAACAGTGAATAAGCGGAGGCAGTTCCCAGCCAGAGCCTTCCTTAGCATCCCTGAGAGCTGTCAGCAGCTGATGTTCTCGACAAGGACGGTGTGAGTGCAGGGGTTCGTGGAGGCATCTGGGCTGAGCACCAAGATGTCCCTATACCACGTGCACCCAAGCATCTATCAGCCGTCGCTGCCATGTCTCGTCTGTTGTTAGTCAAAATACATGAGAGAATTTGACTGGTATGCCTACCCCCTTTCAAAGACAGAATCCACACAAGTAAAGGGATGGATTTTGTTCATCCCTTTGTAATAGGGAGGGCAGCCAGATCCGAAGGCCAGTGTCTGGGCAGAGTGGCTTTGCCTTCGATTTCATAGGGGGTAAGCACATTGCAGGTGGGGTGGTTTATAGTTGGGGTTGTTCTGTAAACAGAGCAGCCTGTCAATTATCTTCACAGAAATTTCCCCCGGTGTCTAGCTAGTGTCAGGGGAACAAACCGCTGTAATCATTCATGAGGTAAAGAATGAGAGGGCGAAGAGTCTGTGTTATGGGTTGAGTTGTGTCCCTCCAAACAAAAGTTACGTTGAAGTCCTAATCCCCAGCATTGGTGAATGTGACCTTGTTGGAAAATAGGGTTTTGCTGATGTAATTAAGGTAAGATGAGAGCATTAGGATGGGCCTTGATCCCAAAGGACTAGTGTCCTTATAAGAAGAGGTGACTAGGGCCTGTGCTGCGGGGTGGGCACATCCGGGGAGAAGTCAATGGGGTAAAAAGGAGACATATGTAATACTTTAAACAATAAAGTAAATAAATTTAAATTCAAAAAAAGAAGAGGTGACTGTAGAGACACACCGGGAGGAGAAAGCCATGTGACTACAGAGGCAGAGACTGGAGTTAGCAGCTGGGAGCTGCGGGATGCCAAGGACTGCCTACCGTCATCTTGACTTCAGGCTTCTAGACTCCAGAACTGTGGGTTTCTGTTTCTTTAAGCGTCCTCTTACCCCCCGGGTTTGTGGGTCTCGGTTACAGTAATCCTGGGAAGCCAATCCAGTCTGGGCCTGGCCTCTCCCAGAACACAATGGCTAGAAAAGCCCCTGCTGAGGTTCCTGAAATGGCTTATGAAGAAGAACTGTCCTCCCCATGTGGTGACTTAAGCAAGACACCCTCTCACGACTCCCGTAAGACCATGGGGGCCTCCCTTGTTTACCTGCGACAAGACCAGACACAGACACCTCCCCTTTTGCCTGAATCCGTTTCAGCACAGGGTTCAGCATTGTCAGGCCACTTAAAACCCGCACATGGCTTTTCAGCCCTACATGTTAAATCCCCATGTTCCTAGTCTGATGTCTGGGGATGGGCTTCCCAATCCCATGGGCCTCCTCTGCTCCGCTGATTACACACCCCATGCCACACCCTGTGCGAGGCCCCACCGGCACACCTTGCAGTTCTCTGGCGTGTGTTTGTCAGTGGCATTCCTTTTTGTCTGGACCGCATACTCTCTCCTCGTCCTCTCCTTCAGTTTCGCTCACCTTTTACACCCATGTCTCTGAGAACCTACCCTCACTCATTCCTTCCAGGCCTCTTCCCCAGGGTTTTATGGATCCAGTGCCCACCTCTGCAGAGCACTCCTCCTACCACATGGACATGGTACGTTCCTATTTCTCTCTCCCTCCTGTTGGACGGTTGGTTCCACGCATATTCTGACTCTCTTTCTTGCTGTGAGCTCAGTGCTTGCAACAGAGCAAGTGAGAAATGAGTATTTGTTGATCTGAAATGAACTCTGTCTCCTTCAGGCCCTGTTCCCTGACCCTTAGAGATGTGTCTTCTTCAACACTTCATGTTATTTTTTTTTCTCCTCCCTGAGAGCTCCTTTGTGGCTGGAGATTCAGCCGCGGCAGAGAGGTCAGGACTACATGCTCAGGTTTCATCGCCTTCTCCGCCTAAGTACTCTACTTACAGTTTCAGTATTCCAGCCACAGCCAGAAAGTACATCTTTTTCTTTGCATAGGCATAAAAATATATTTTCCCCATCACCAATGTATCACGTGCTCATTGTAAAAAATGCCTTGAAAACATTCAGTAAAGCAAAATAGTCGGAGAACACAAACTCATTTATAATTCTACAACCCGGAGTTAACTGTATATCGATGTCATATCTCTGAACAAAGTGGTGATCGTATTGTACATTCTTTGGTAACCCAATTTTTTTCACTTAACATTCTGAGATCAATTTTCCGCGTTAATAAATACCGATTTGTGTGAAAAGTGTAAATGATTTTCAGGATGGAACTTTACAGCATAGAGATACATTTTTTTTTAGCTGCTTGGTCGATAAATGTGTGATTGTCTTCATCTGAAAAACCTCCAGAGAAAACTGGTTTGGTTTGTCAGCTCTCAGCAGCCGTTCCCGAGGCTGAGAAAGCTTGCCTTCTTCTAAGCGACCCAGACTTCCTTCTGGGCAAGAGACACTCTCACTCTTCTGGTGAGAACATCCCTTCCCACAAACATGTTTGGCTGAAAAACCCCTCCATAAATATGGCAATGTTAGCAGTATCTCTCATGGAAGGATAGAAGATTAGTTACTCAAAATAAAAAATGAACAAAAAAGAAAAATGAAGAACTGTCTCATGTAGGAATTTAGTCTTTCTTCTTAGTTTTGATAACTGCCTTTTTAATGTAGCCAGGTTTGTTAAGAACCTAGAAGGATGCACTCGTGGCTAATGCAAAAATGTACCCGTTGTCTACCTATCACCTTCACCATCATCCTCATCACAGGATCAGCATCATCTTCACCGTCTTTATCACCATCACCACCACTACCATCTCCTTCTCTTCCTTTCCTCTACTCTCTCCTCTTCCTCCTTCATGTTCGTCACCATTATCCTTATTCCCATTTCAGCTTCCATTGTTTAGATACTTGGGAGTGACATGAATACTGGGGTGCATGACAGCAGAAGAGATGATATTAAAAGTGATGGAATAAATACACTTAGGACTTTTACTAAACTATTTAAATCTCCAAGGCTGATTTAATTCTCGGGTGTGGGAACATGACCTGTGAGATGATCCTGATGCGACAGCTTTCCTTTAAAAAAAACCAAAATAACATTAGTAAAGAAGCCAGAGAGAGTATTTTTTTATTTGTCTGCATTTCTATTTATCAAACACCTACACATGCTTAATGAGTAAAGGTCAGGCTTTTGGACAGAAATCTCATGTGTATCTCCCTGAATCATTCTGTAAAAATCATAATTTTTACAAAAACTGTATCAAGTGTATTCCAAGCCATAATATACAAACTGATGTTTACATTTTCTCCTTGGAAGAGGGCAGTGACCCTGAGAGGGACGCCAGGACCGAATCCACAGATCAGACCCTGAGCAAGCACACCTGCTGTCTCCAGTGACTGAAACAATATATTAATGAGTTCTCATTCTCAGTGACATTTTATCAGGAACCAATTAACCACAGTAATTACCTCTCTTTCATTACGTGCTCCGAAATGTGAAGTTCACTGGTGTTGGCTTGCTGTGTTTGCTGAGCATTTTTTCCCGGTGTGATAACACTCTAAGCAGTGAAACTTAGAGTCCTTTGTTATGTTCCCTTTGTCTTCTGGGTGCTGCAGCATGAGAGAAGTTTTGCAAGGGATGCTTTTTATCACCACACAGATACCAGTGCATGTAAATAAACAACTCCTGCAAGCAGAAAGCCTTCCCCCAGATGCGCTTTAAAGGTGGCAGAAAGTGCAGTGGGGAGAGGTCCCATAGTTAGGAACAAAAGAAAAAGCTAAGCCTTCATGCTAAGAAACAGTTCCTTAGGAGAGGAGAGGAGAGGGTGCACAGGAGGCCCTGGTTACCTGACTCTGATAGATAATGGAGAGAGTGATGTTGAATGTTATTTCTTCCAAATCATTGAAAACTTTTCTAAAATATCAGTTTTGTTTTCTAAAGTAAATAACCTTTTTATGCTTCACTTTTCTCACTGTAAAATATGATAAAAATTTTGTGGTGAAGATGCTTAAGTTAATATATATATGTACAAGTACTTAGAATGATGCTGGGTGCATTGTAAATGCTCAATAAATGCCGGTTATTATTATTTTTATTAAATATAGTGAAAGTAATTTGACATTCTAAAACTTGGAACTTGCAAAGCTGTAGATTCATTTAAAAATAGTGCTATTGTGTTTATAAAATATACCATATAACTGGGTAAAAATTAAAATAGTAACAAAAATGAAAAAGTGGGAGAAACTAAAACTAGCTTAAATCTAGAAAAAGCAAAGATAACCACTATCAAAATGTTTGGGAATTCCTTTCAACATCAATCTCTCTATAAATAAGTATAAATATACTAGAGACTCAGTGCACAACATTCGTGAACTGGGGTAGGGGGTGGTGTCCCTCAGCCCAGCCTGTGCCCCCTTGCAGTCCAGAACCCCTTGGGGGATGTCCACCTGTCGGCTTAGGCCCACTCCCTTGAGGGGTCTTAGTGCTGCCACGGAGGCTGAAGAGGCTCCCACCACCACCGTTGCACTTGCCAGCAGTGAGCCTGGCTTTTGGCTAAGCAGCATTCCTCCTGTGGGAGCACACTGACCACCAGGGGGCAGCTCCTGCATTGAGCATCTTCCCCCTGATGGTCAGTGCGCATCATAGCCACTGATTGTTCCACCATTTGGTCAATTTGTATATTAGCCTTTTATTATTTAGGATTCACAGGTAAATACACCTAATTTTATATTATTGAATCATAATATATTCTTCTGTAATTGACTTCTATAATTTGTGCAGTATGTCCCAGATGTTTTTAATCAATCAATATGACCTTCACCAACATTTTTAATAGCTATATAATATTCTATGGAGCATACACATTATAAATCATTTGACTAACCCTCCTGTGCTAAATATTTGGACTTTTCTTTTCTTTCTTTCTTTCTTTCTTTCTTTCTTTCTTTCTTTCTTTCTTCTTTTTTTTTCTATTATAAAATTCTTTATATATGCATTATGTTCCACTTAGGTAGTTACATACTTCTTTATTATAAATTCAGGCTATAAGATTCCTGGGTCAAATGGTTATACATATTACATTTTGATTCATAATTTTGTACTGGTCTTCCAAAAAGGTCAAACTAATTTAAACTCAACTTGGGTAAGATTTGCTAGCCAGAAATGAAAGGTTGATGCCAGTGTGAGCAAAAGCAGGGAGTTGAGAAAATATATACTGTATTTGAAAAGTTTTCACACTTTTCTTGAGCTTGTTATTTTTTTAAAAAAAATATGTTTTTATTGATTTCAGAGAGGAAAGGAGAGGGATAGAGAGATATAAGCATCAATAATGCCAGAGAATAATTGATCTACTGCCTCCTGCATGCCCCTTATTGGGGATTGAACCCACAACCTGGGCATGTGCCCTTGACTGGAATTGAACCAGGGACCCTTCAGTCCACAGTCTGACACTCTATCACGGAGCCAAACCAGGTAGGGCGAGCTTGCTATTTTTTACTCAACATCTTATGGAAACTCCTTTATATTAACTGTAATAGTTGATATTCATCTTTTGAAAAGGTCTGGATGAATCCTAGTTTATTCAGTCTTTACCAGTGTTGTTTATAATGTGTGTTTTTTAAACACCAGTGTTTACTTTCAGGAATAATACTGTAGCAAACAGTCTCTAAGTTCTGGTGGTTTTATTTATTTCTGTGGCATAGATTTATAGGACTGGGTTGGCTGAATTGAAGAGTACATATATTTCAAAATTTAATCTATATTTTAATCGGTGTTGCCACATGACATTTCACACTTCCACCTGAAAGGGCAGTTTCTCCACTTCGCAACCTGCAGTAGGTATGGCGCTTCGAGTTTGTGCCAGTTTGACGGGTGCAGTACAACTTCAGTTTGCATTTCTTTGGTAACCAGGGAATAGGGAACTGTGCATATGCATGTGTCCTATTTGGGCTTGCCCTTCTGTGAATTACACAAAAGACCTCATTTCTTTTGCCTGTTACTACATTAAAAAATTAAGCTTCTATTTAAAGTAATACATGTAAGCAAAAAATAGAATATTTTTACACAGTTTTATTTATTTATTTATTTATTTATTTATTTATTTATTTATTTATTTCAGAAGGTTTTATAATGAAAGCAATAACCCCTGTTGTTGTATTCCCTCTCATTCTTCCTCATCCTCAAGGGCAGACAGTGGAACCCACACTAACTTCAGTAGAAAATGCTTCATGGCAGGGCCATAGGTGGTTTATAGAATTCCTAGGTCCTTCAGGGAAGATGTGAAAGAGTCGGGAGTAAGAACTTTGGTGGGAGGAACCCCTAAGCACACAACGAGTTCTGGCAGAAACTCTGGCTCTGCAGCTTGGCATTCAGCACCTGGGAGTGAGGGAGCCAGAGCAGGATCTGTACCTCAGCAGCCCAGGATGCAGCCTTTCTCCACGTGGCATCCAGTTTGGGAGGGAAGGAGGCAGACGCTACTTTTACTTTGCAGGCCCTCTAACTCCTGGGCACAGAAAGGCGAGGGCTGAGTGAGCTGGCTGCAGGGTCTGCCCTCCCCTCTTTCTCCTTATTTGTGACAGGACCTCTCCAGCACCTCACAGCAAGGCTGCAACTGGCTAGATGCCTCTCCCCAGCAAATTTGTCAGAAAATGTCTTAATTTCCCCTTGTTCTTAATGACCAGTTTGTGTAAAGATTCAATTTTTGGATTCAATACTACAATTTTCACTGAGCTTTGAAATCATGGCTCATTGTTTCTAGGTAATGCTGCTGTTGAGAACTGATTTGCATTCCCTAGTAGCTGTTTTTTTTTTTTTTGTTTCTTTTTTTTTAAATCTCTTGGGAGAATTTTGAGTCTTTATTATCGTCATGGTGTGATATAATTTTGTGAGGCTGTATTTCAGGGTGAATACTTTTATTCACCCTGCTCAGCATAGAGCTGGCCCTCTCAAAAGGAGAGTTATAGCTCGCTTCAGGTCAAGAAAATTTCTTTTTTTACTTTGTTGGTTATTTATGACCTTAATTATTTTCTGTGTTTTTTTTTTTCTTCTCCTTCTAAAATTGTTGCTGGATGGATCTTGGGCTTCTGAATTGATCTTCTATTTCGTTCACATTTTCTATCCTTGTTTTTTACCTTCTGATCTGGAAGTTTGCTCATCTTTCCAGGCTTTCCATTTTATTTTTTCTTTCATATCATTGTTTTATTTTCTAAGAACTGTTTTGAATTGTTCCATTTTCATGGTAGACTATTCTTGTTTTATTAATGCAGAGCCTTTAAAATCTTTGTGATAATACTAATCAAGAATGTTAAGTCTCTTCTTCACCCCTTCCCTCTTTCCTCTGTTCTGTGTGTCCATCTGGATCTTTCTCTTTCCTATGGGAGCCGAGACCTTCCCTGGCAGACTGCCCCATCTCATCCTGAGATGGTGTTTACGCAGCTTCATTCTGGGTAAACATGCCTGTTGCCAGTTGCTCTGAATGCAGTGTGTGGAGCCAGCTCCTGTAGCTGCCTTGACCTGTCTTGCATCAAAAGCTTTGTTTCTTATCCTGCTTCTCAGTTCACTCTCTGTATCTCATCACCAACCATAGTGGGCAGAATAACGGCCCCCCAAAGGGATCCACATCTTTATCCCTGGGAATTCATAAACATGATGGCTTACTTGTGAAGGGGACTTTGCAATGGAATTAAGTTCGGGGTCTTGAGATGGGGAGATTATCAAGGTGCGCCAATATAATCACAGCTGTTCTTTTTTTTAAAAAAAATTTTATTGATTTTTTTTTTACAGAGAGGAAAGGAGAGGGATAAAGAGCCAGAAACATCGATGAGAAAGAAACATTGATCAGCTGCCTCCTGCACACCTGCCTCTGGGGATGCGGCCCCAACCCAGGTACATGCCCTTGTCTGGAATCGAACCTGGGACCTTTTAATCCGTAGGCCGATGCTCTATCTACTGAGCCAAACTGGCCAGGGCTCAGAGATGTTCTTACAAGAGATAAGTAACAAGGTCAGTGTCAGAGAAGGAGATGCAACAACTGAGCCTTGGTGGGACTGAAGTGGCCGCAAACCAAGAAATGTGGATAGCCTCTACAAGCTAGCACAGGCACGGGAACAGATTTTTGCCTAGAACTTCCAGAAAGAACGCAGCCTTTGATTTTAGCCCCAGAAGACTCGTTTGAGACTTATGGGCTCCAAAGTGATGAGATAATCAATTAGTGTTGTTTTAAGACACTGAGTTTTTGGTTATTTGCTATAGCAGCAATAGCAAACTAATACTCATGGAAGAACTATAAATCCAATGGGAAAATTAAATTTCACCATCATGGACCTTTCAGTATATTCTGAGATGTGGCTTCTTCCGTTTACTTATCAGCAGGTACAATCCCATCCCCTTTTTCACTCCTGGAAGGCTGTAAATGTTTCTGATCTGCAGTGGCCCACCTCTTCCTGTTCCTAAGCTGCTGTGAATTGTTTTCCTCTTCGGTTTCTTTATTGTCATATGGTGTGTGTAGGAAGGATGAGAAGTTACCCGTGTAGTATCGGAATCAGTGACATGCTGACTACAAAGGTTTACAGAATGTTCCAAGGAGTCTCAGTATTTTAAAGTCACAGCTATCTAGGACGACCCAGCAAAAGAGCAGTTGACCCTTGAACAGGAGGTTGCGGAGGAGTTAGAGGCACTGGAGCCCCGCACAGTCAAAATCCACCTGTAACTTGTGACTTGAGTTGCCCCTTCCCATCTGGGGATTCAACGAACTGCAGACTAAAAGCAGCATTGTTTACTGGGGTTGGGAAACTGCAGTTACGAATGTGAAAATGGTGTTTTTGAGCCACAGGTGATTGAATCTTCAAAACGCACAGTTACAAGGGCCCAGCTCTATTAAACGACAACGGAGGGTATAAGGAGATCATGCATTTCAAACCCACGTGTTCAAGGATGGCCTGCTCTCTGGCTCTCCCTCAGGCCCCCTGCAGCAGCCTGGCTTAGTCCACACAGGCACCTATGAGGCCGGGGAAGAGGTCAGCAGTGCAGCCCATCAGCTGTGGAGTCTCTCTACACAGAAAGATAACTAGAGTGAAACAGCCTCCTTCACCTCCTGAGCAGCCGTCTCCAATCCACAGAGCCAGCCATGCACCTTACGGTGTGCATCCAGCAGTGTGGTCCCACAAGGAGAGGGCACACCGCTTTCCCCCCAGGAACCCCGGGAGAGCGATGGAAGCCGCGGGCTGTGGGAGCCTGTGTTCTGGAGCAGGGCCTGCTGCCGCGGGGTCTCCTCTGCTGCCACGGGCAGTGGCCTGATTTCCTTGTTCAGGCTCATTACTCCGTGACTGAGCTCAGCGCTCCCATTTCTTCAAGTTCTGAAACTTCCTTGTGCTTCGTGGAGAGAAGTCTTTAAAGTCCCTGACTTTAAAGAGAGAGAAGTTTGATTTGTCCCCAGCTTGGGCACAGTCCTCAAAACACCTTCACCAATCATGTCTGACTCTTGGAAGGTAAATACCACTTTAATAATGAATTGTTTACTTATTTCTACCATTTGAGAAACAGAAGAAAGTGTCCAGGTTGTAGGAGTCAGAAGTCCTGCGTTCAACATTCAACCAACCT
>PVJC01026591.1:0-23894 GCA_004026665.1 Murina feae
AAATCTGATGAACAGAATAAACTGGTGAATAGAATAGAATCAGAGGCATAGAATGGAGTGGACGGACAATTTTGGGGGGTTAAGGGTGTTGGGGGTGCGTGAAGAGACTGGACAATAATTGTACACCTATGGATGAGGACAGTGGGGGGGGCAAGGACAGAAGTTGGGGTGGGAAATGGGAGGAGGGGAGCTATGGGGGGAAAAAAGAGGAACAACTGTAATAATCTGAACAATAAAGATAAATTTAAAAAAAAATCTGGTTAGTGGCTCCTAAGGGCTGGAGGGAGGGAGTAATGGGGAGTGACTGTTTAGTGGTTATGGGATTTCATTTTGAGATGATGAAAATGTTCGGCAATTAGGTGGCAATGATGGTGCAAACTGACTATACTAACCCCCACTGAATTGTATATATTTTAAGAGGGTGAATTTCATGGTTTGTGAATTAAATCTCACTGATAAAAAAAAAAAGCCAACACTCCCAACACTCAAAGCCTTTCTGAAAAATCCATCCCCAAAACTCCAGATCCCCGCAGGCTGAGGAATTCGGCCTGGAGGGGCTGGTCCTCTCTCATTGCTGGCTCCGGCTCACTGTCTCCGGGAGGACAAGGAACTGAGTGGGCACAGAGAGTCCTGCCCTTTCGGAGGGAGGAGGAGTGAACAGCAGGTGGGGAGAGAATGCTGATTAGGCCCACAGAGGGGCCCAGCAGTACACAGGCCAAGGTGGGGGCTGGTGTGGCTGGAAAAGGAGGATAATGCCGCCCCCCTTTCCCACCCATCTGTCTCCAGTCTCACTTTTTCTCTCACGAATGTTCCCCCAACCGGTCACCCAGCAGTTACTCTGGTTCTGGAATTCGAAGGCAGAGGCCGTAACACAGATGGGCTGGATGTACTTGCTGTAGGTGACAGAGGAGGTCAGCTTCAGCAAGGCAATGTCGTTGAGTGAAGACTCCTTGAAGTGAGGGTACGCGATAATGTCCTGCACTCTGAAACGGTGGTAGAAGGCCCCCAAGTTCCAAAGAGATGGCTTGGAAGACAGCTCACCAAACTGGGCCATCCAATTGGATGGATCCCTGTATCTGACAGGGGAGGAGAGCAGTTAGTTAGAGGTATTTTTTAAAATATATTTTTACTGATTTCAGAGAGGAAAGAACAGGGAGAGAGAGACAGAAACATCAATGAGGAGAGAGAATCATTGATCAGCTGCCTCCTGCAAGCTCTGCACTGGGGATGGAGTCCACAACCCAAGCATATGCCCTGACTGGGAATCGAACCATGAGCTCCTGGTTCATAGGTCAATGTTCAACCACTGAGCCATGCCTGCCGGGTTCAGTTAGGGGTCTTTAGGGAAGTGTGGCCCATCTGAGCACACCTGGGGCCCACTCAAAGGGGAGACTAACCAGGGTGCCACTAGGGCTCATCCTGGACACCAGGAGCAGTTCTTCTTACAGGACAAAGTGTCCAGTGAAGAAATGGCAGAGCCCAGAGAGCCTGCAACCAAAGCCCCAGCACCCGGAGACTCGGGGGCTGGGAGTAGGACAGAAGGGTGCCCCCCCACCTCCCTGGTCTGACTGGCCAGTCACTCAACCAGCCTGTCAACCCTCAGAGTCATCCTAAAAAAAAATTAAAAAAAAATGAATGAGCAGATGCACAGATGTCAAAGTGGGATGCTCGGCATAGTAGAGTCAGAACAGCCTCAGGGGCCACTGTTGCCCCAGGCCAGGTTCTGTGCCCAGCACTCACCGCTCAGCTCATTCCTCCCGGCTGTGGCGCACCTCCGCTGGGAGGTGGGAGGAGGAAGGTGAAGGCTAGTTATGGCATTTGGGGAGAAGAGAACAAGAAAGAGAAAAACAAGACACACAAATGTGCAGGGGAATGTTCTGGAAGACCCTTCTGGGAAAAACTGAAGAGTCCCCTGCAGGGGCACCGCTGGAACCCGAACGGGTGTGAGCAGCTGCAGCGAGGCCAGGGGCGCAGGGGAACAGGAGGGTCGCGTGTGTGAGGCGTGCTCGGGGCAGACTCACTTCCGGAAGCAGTGCGCCGCCGACAGCACCCAGCGCCGGTTGAGCAGGCTCCCCCCGCAGATGTGGCCTCTGTGACGGAGCAGCAGGCTCACCTGCCACGGCCAGCGCCCGCGAGCAGACTCCGTTCCGCCCACTATGAGCGGGTGGATGTTCCGGCGGCCACAAGGCTCTGGGGGTGGTGGTGGCGGGGGACAGACGGACCTGCGGCTGAGCTGCAGGACACAGGCCCACCTGCCCGCCCTCGGCCCCAGGGGAACCGCGCCAGGGCCGTGCAGCCTGGGGAGCAGGGGACACTGAGGCCCGCCCTCCCCACCCCTCCCCCAGGGGCCGTCAGTTACGCGTCAGTCACAACAAGTTCTTGAAACCGGGGCGGGAGAGAGATGAAAAGACATGGCGCCCTCCGCGTCCTGGCCGTGGTGCCCTGGGCAGGGAAGCGCTGGTCCTGGGCGCCTTACCTGAAAACAGCTGGTTCTGATCCTGCAGCCCTGGGGTGAGGCGAGAAGGCGAGCTCCCCTTGGTCTCCATGCTCCCCATCCTACCCCTGTCACCCCTAGCTCCGGCCTGAGCTCACCCTGCATCACGAGTTCGACCCTCACCAACAGCTGCGCCAGCAGCAGCAGCCCCACTCCAGCGCCCATGCCTCCTCTCCACGGCTGGACGCCTTCACTGCTTCTGCAGGCTCCAGGACCAGCGCTGGGGCGCCTCCTGAGGAAGAAGGAGCAACAGCAACCCTGGCGCCACCTCGCAGCCTGACCCCTCCGGCTCCGAGGGCTTCTGGGAACATCAGACCTCACAGCGTCCCAGCTTTGAGTTTTCCCTGGGGCTGGGTCCCCAACTACACCCCTCGATATGACCCAGGAACTAGTGACCCCCCCCACCCCCAAATTCCTTTCCTGTCTGAACTCCCGGATCCTGGCTGCCCCCTTTGCTGTCCCCTTTTCTACTCATCCTTCTTTCTGGGCAGGACCATGACGACCATGAAAGCAACACTAACAAGTCCTCATTGAGTGCCCATCAGGGTCCTAGCACTGTGTCACCTGTGTTAACAGTGATGGTCCTGTACAGAACCCACCGAATAAAAGCTGGCCTGATTCTGACCCATGGAGAGCTCTTATCCTCCCACTTCGCTTGCTGTTCTGCAACAGGCCCCAACCAACTCCACAGAGCCTACAGGCAGCTTTCCTTTCTTGCGGGCAATGTTGCAGGGCACCAACATCAACAAGTTGGCTTTTCCATCATAATGGAGAACCAAGCTGGGCCCACAGCACCACCTTCAGAGTCAATGGTTCATGAGGAGGCATCACAGAACTCAGCAGAGCTATTGTACTAATGGTTCATTCCAGTGAAAGGATGCAGGTAACACCAACAAGTGCAAACGACACAGAGGACGGAATCCAGGAGAGAGCAGGGGCAGGTTTCTTGCTGTCCCCTCTCAGTGGAGTCAGATGGGTAGCGTTGAATTCTCCCGGCAACGACTTGTGACAACACACGTGAAGAATTGCCAACCAGGGAAGCTCCCCTGAACCTTGGTGTCTGAAGTTTTTATTGGGGTTCTATCACATAGGCATGGAGTACCCATGTAAGTGGCCTTTATGCTCAGACTCCAGCTGGGCCAGAGGTCCAATTGGTGGGATGTGACCCAAGGCCCCAACACACATCACGTTGTTGGCATCAGCCATCCGGAGTGGCACAGGACTCCATGTCTACAGAAGCCCTCTTTTCAGGCAGGACATTCCAAGGTCCCAGAGGTCATTTCCTAGGAGCTGGTCAAGGACCAGCCCTTCCTTTGGACGGTGCAGGTTTGGATAGTCCTAGACCTGTTCAGTTAACTTACTGCACAGCAACCCAGGATTAAGAATGTTGGAGATTTTCATTAAACAAAGAATATATGGGAAAAGAGCAGTCAGAGAACAAGAAAGAGTGTTTGAAAATTTAAAATATTGCTGAAGTATACAACATTTTAGACAAAGGGCTGAATAATAAAATGGACATTGCTAAAGAAAGAATTGGCAAACTTGAAGATATGGTAGAGAAATATGGTCAGAATTTAGAGCAAAAATTTTAAAGGGGCAGATTACATAAGAGAAAAATGTAAAGACATGGAGGAATCTAAAGATTGGTTTTATAGACACAGACAACAGTATGGTGGTTACCAGAGGGAAGGGGGGTGAGAGGGTAGGAAAGGGTAAAGGCTGTCAAATATATGGTGACAGAAGGAGATTAGACTTTGGGTTGTAAATACACAATCAAATACACAGATGATGTATTATGGAATTTTACACTTGAAACCTATATAATTTTATTAACTAAAGTCACCCCAATAAATTTAATAATAAAAAAGTTGGTTCTATGTTGATAATTGTTTAAACTGAGGGCCAGATGTCAGTTGCCTTTGTACTAGTCAACATCTCTGTGTGTGTCACCTAAGCATATGTTCACTGATTTTAGAGAGAGAAAAAGAGAGAGAAACACCGATGTGAGAGAGAACATCAGTCAGTTGCCTTCCATACATGCGCCAACTGGGGATGGAGTCAACAGTCTAGGTATGTGCCCTGACTGGGATTGAACCCGAAACCTTTCAGTATATGGAACAAAACTCCAACCAACTAGCCATACCGGCCAGGGTGGCACCTGTGCCTATTTTTAAATGTCCATAATAAAAAGTGTTTTAGGTAAAACAAAAGATTGAGAAAAGACACAGACCAAGCCAGGCTCTAGAATCCCCACCAGCAGGTCATTAGAAAGGCAGGTATGTGCTTGGTGTTGATTCTATATACTCCAGGTATCAGTCTACAGCCGTATGAACTATTCCGGGTTATGTAAGTATGAATAAAGAAGTATCTCCTCCTTTCTGTATATAAAGTAACATCAGCAGAAACAGGGAATGGAAAAACATTTCTGAGTCCAGTGCTTGGCTGGGTGTCAGTACATTTGAGCTGCTATAACAAAATACCATTGATTTTTTTTTCCTCCAAAATCAGTGAACATATGCTCAGGTAGCTTATCAACCACAAACATTTATTTCTCTTGGTTCCTGGGCTGGAGTTCTGAGATTAAGGTGGCTGGTGAGAGCCCGCTTCATGGTTCATAGCTACTGCCTTCTCTGTGTCCTCACATGGCAGAAGAGGAGAGGGGTTCTCTGGGGTCCCTTTTATAAGGGCTCTAATTCCATTCCCGAGAGCTCTGGTCTCATAACCAAATCACCTCCCAAACACCCACCTCTGAACACTGTCACTCTGGGAATTAGGCTTTCAACCTATGAATCTGGGTGAGTGGGGAGACACAAATATTCAGAACATAGCACTTAGGCCGTGGATGTTTGACCTCCTCAAAATCAGGCAGGTGACCTGATACCTGTGAGCCCAGAAAAGGATTATTGAGCGGGTGTGGGTCTATGGTTATGGCAAGGACTGATGTCTTTAAGCCAGGTTTTTTATTAAATGAGCTGGCTCTTACATAATTCTGATAATCTAGGAGTTCTCAGACCACCTCAGCTAAGCAGGATGTGCCTTCATCCCTATAGGTATCGATGAATCATAAAAACCTTTTTTGTAGTCACAAAAATCGATAATACTGTTAATGGAATTAGTTTACAGGTATTCTAGCAAGTATCCTATATAATAAAGAGAGAATATGCAAATTGACCATCACTCAGGTCATTTTGCACCCACAGCTGAGGCTAAGTTCCCATAACGAGCCTTAAGGAGCAATCAGCAGGGACCTGAGGCTGTACACCCACCCACCACCTGCATGGGGCTTGACAGGGGACCTCAGGCTGGTCCCCCCACCCCCGGCACCAGGCCAGAGGAACTCAGACTGCACCCTCTTCCCTGGTGCCAGGCCAGGGGACCTCAGGCCATGCCCCCCTGCCCTGGCACCCAGGGGACCTGAGGCAGCACCCCCCCCCCCCGCAGGGCTTGACAGGGTGGGACTGGCCGGGTCTGGATCTAGCCCAATGAAGGGGGGCCGTCCAGGTTTGGGTCTCAAGTGATTTTGAGGTGCACGTGGGTGGTTGAAGACTTGACTCTGGGTTCCATGGTGCACTCCAGACTCTGACAGGAGGAAGATTTTCATATACGTTTTACTAATTTTCTTTAATTTCTGACACTTCTATTATAGAGAAAGGGCAAATAGCAATATTAAAATATTTCCTCTAATTAATTCCCTTTAAATGTGCACGAATTTTATGCACTGGGCCACTAGTATTTTCATAAGTGCAAGTAGGTTAAGACATTTAATTTTGCTGTAATTTCAAAGTAATATAGAAAAGGGGCATGGGAACTATACAAGTTAACTAACGTCCAAGTTAAGTCAGGGGCCTGCTCTGTGCTGCCCGACATGGAATTCAGCTAACTGAAGCCGGAAGCAGACCAGTAAGAGACTCCAGACAAAGAAGGTTCCCGCAAAGACTGATTAATAGCTACTCACCCATACTTATCACTCACCCGTCCCATGAAGGGAAAGCAGACCACAAAATACACCTTGTAGAGGTTAAGGTAAATCCCAACGGTGTTTTTCTTTTCTTTTCTATTCTCTATTTCCCCATACCAGCAATTTTCCACAGAAACTGCAGACATAGAAGCTCAACCCCTAGAGATGGCTGGAGTCTCTCTTCCTTCTTGTGAGGAGAGTCTGCCACTCTGTGTGTGGAGTGGCCATTCTTGCTTGTCCTCTCTGCTTTCCTGCTTCGACCTCTTGTTGGGCTCACATCCTGAATTCTTTCCTGCCCATAGGCAAGAACCCTATGGGCTCAGGGCTCGAGTCCCCACTAGGGACTTGCTTCCCCAGAATCATAAATGTTTTCATTTTGTCTTGATTGAAAGAAATATATTGGTGAAGAAATGGCAAACAATATGAAAGTGGCTGTGTGCATCAGATAATGTCAGGTAAAACAGAACCCAGGGCTAATCCAATGAACTAGCGATAGGAGTGTTTTGCATCGATAAAAGTTACAAGCCCCTGAAAAGATGTAAGAGGCAAGACCCTTTATGCCCTTGTCAACAGAGCTTTGAAATACATAAAGAAAAAAAAATAGTTCTAAATACTCAAGAAATAAGCGAATCAACATTTATTTTCCCTCAGAAATCAAGAGATCAGGTAGAGGGGGGAAAGCACGAACACTGAAGTACTCACTGAGCATGATTTCAGCCTGAATCAGGCATTTGGGGCTGCGGAGAACCACTGTGTCCCAGGGGTAATAAGCTCTTGGAGGGGGAACTACCCGGAGGTGAGGTTGATGGGAGTGGAGGGGCCATTGGAAGGATGGGAAAAACTTAGGAATCAGGAAAGTCTCCCACATCCTCCCTCCTGCTTAGTGCCCAAAGCTGGTCACCTCTCCTTTCTGGCCCACACAACCTCTGCAAGGCCTCTGACCAAGGGGGCCGGGTCACAGCTGCAGACCAGGGCAGGGGGCATTGGTATTCAGAGGACAATTCACTGGGGCATCATTCAGGTTCAGAATTCCTGTCTCTTCCAGCTGCTCCACCTCCTTGAATAAAGGGTCCCTCCCCAGAGCCCAGACATCCTGGACCCACCTCGGGCCCTCGAGAGCCCCGGGTTGAAAATGAATGCTTGAGGGTACAAAGTGGGATGTACCCCAGAGTCTGCAGTTCTGCCCCCCAACCATCCCCCCTCCCAGGGGTGCTGGGCACTACTCACAACACCGAGTAGATTTCACCTGTAGGGCTTTGAGCAAGTCCTTCAAACATCAGAGTCTCAGTTCCTCTGCTGTAGGAAGGGTTCACAGTGGTTCCTGGGAAACCAGGAAAGAGGCATGTGGCATGGTTGGCAGAGTGCCAGCACACAGTAAGTGCCCCATAGGGGGCAGGAGAGGCTGGAGCTGTGATGCCAGGGCCTGGGCAGAGGAGGGAAGGCCTGAGGGTCTTGCCAAGGATGTGGAAGAGGCCAGGGTCCCTGTGCCCAGGAGCACTGTAAGAGCCGAAGGCCTGAGGATGCGGAGTGGAGGTATCAGCCCCACCCCCCACCCCCGGTCAGGCCCAGAAACTTGGGCTGGAGCTGCAGTCATCTTCCCCTTCCTGAGTGTGTCTGAGAACTCTGACCCTAAGAGCCATCCGGGAAGTGGCGGCTGGAAGAAACCATGGAGCTGGCTGCATGGTCGCAAATCCTCCAGGGAACCCCCCTGCTCTCCCAGTCACCCTGACAAATACCAGAGTGATAACCCTGGATGCAGGTAGGACACATATCAGGGTGGGGAGAAGGCACTGCAGGAGAGAGAGCCTGGGTTTTGCGGGAGACAGGTAAGGGGAGGTATGTAATCCCAGCCCTGGCCTGACAGCCTTATACACAGGCAGATCCCCTGAGAAACCCCACCATTGGGGCCAGCATCCACTTCCCCAGACACAGCGCCTTCCTGGCTTCTATCAAAACCCCAATGCCAGGCGCTGCGTTCAGAACCTCCCTTCGAGCCCTGTCCAAGGTGGTCTGACCTTCCTGTGCCCACCAAGCTGGACTGAGCAATCCAGGCCCCCAGGTCTCATTTGCCCCAACTCAGCTGCTGTGCACCTCCCCGCGGTGTCGTAAGTCCTCCCATAAAGAGAGGGCCCTGAATTGGAGGGGGACAAGATGTCAGCCCACAAAGGGCAGGGATGAACAAAGGCAGGCCTGTAGGGTGAGGGGAGTGCAGAGGGGACCTCGTATAACCCAGCCCACCGCCTTACCCTGCAGTTTGTGGACACCCACTAGTATCAGGCCGAATCATGTCGAGGCAGGATGCCAGCCAGGCCAGTGGCCATGGCAGGTCAGCCTGAGGGTGTATGGGCAGCATGTGTGTGGGGGCTCCTTGATCACCAAGAACTGTGTGCTGCCTGCAGCCCACTGCTTTGACCGAGGAGCACCTGAGCCAGGGCCAGCTGGGACCTGCCCTTCACCCCTCTCCGACACCTCTTCCCCATTTGAACAGGAGCCTGGGCAGGAGACAGGCCAGGAATGTGTCCTCCCAGGGTCTTATGCAGTCAAGGTCTCCCCAGTCCCCAGGCTGGGCACTGGGGAGAAAGCGGGGGAGGAGACAGACTCAGCACTAGCCCTTCCAAGAGAGTATTCATGCCCCAGCTGGTTTGGCTCAGTGGATAGAGCATTGCTCTGCGGACTGAAGGGTCCCAGGTTCAATGCCGGTCAAGGGCACATGCCTGGGTTCCGGGCTTGATCTCTGGTGGGGGGAGAGGGGGAGGCATGCAGGAGGCAGCCAATCAATGATTTTCTCTCATCTTTGATGTTTCTCTCTCTCTCCCTCTCCCTTCCTCTCTGAAATCAATAAAAATATATTTGTTTTTTGTAAAGTATTCATTTCCCAGAAACCAAAAGTTCCCACATTAGAATGTCCCTTGAAAATCCGAAGTCTCAAGTCCACTACTTACCAGCTGGGCAGCCTTTGAACCCGTGACTTCACCTCCTACCACACAGGGCACCTTGCACGGTTGCTTGTGGATTAAACAAGGTGCTTGTCATTGTTGACATGTGCTCAGCTCTCACGCACACAAAATCCTTTTGTAAGGTTAGGGCCCTCAAATCAAAGTTGTCCTTAGCTCTTGCCCATGAAACCTGGGCACAGTCTCAAGACCCCCTTGATTTCTGGCCCCAGGAACCAACCACTGCACATCTACGCTGTGATGCTGGGCACCATCTTCTCCTACACATCCCCCCCCCCCATCAGCCAGTTTCAGCACTACCGATCGGGGGCCCAGTTCCTTACCCACCCGAGCTACAAGGGTGGACACAGCAGTGGGGACATCGCCCTGGTGCAGCTGACCTCCCCAGTCACCTTCAGTGGACTCATCCTTCCAGTCTGCCTCCCCAAACCTGGAGACCCACTGGGTCATGACACCTGGTGCTGGGTCACTGGCTGGGGAAACATCAATACGAATCAAGGTAAGGACAGCCAGAGCTGGTGGCGGGCGTTGAGGGCTGGGGGTTGTGGAGTGGATCAGTCGTGACTCAGTAGAGGCTGGTCCTGACAGGCTCCCTAGGGGCAGCTGCACCTGTCACCACCCTCACTCAGGCTGAACATGGAACCCAAACTTGTTGGCACAGCCCCTGCCGATGGCAGCCCACTACCCCAGACCCCCATCTTGAGCTTCCCTAATCCATCATCCTAGCATCCAATAACCAAAGGATTAATGCCAGGCCCAGCAGAGGGTCCGGGATGCTGACCCAACCAGGGGCTGGGTCAGAGCCTGGCCTCACCCTGGCTGAGTGACCTCCATCAATCAGACTTGCCAGGTTGTGGTTTCCTCCTTCAGCAAGGGCAGATCTCAAAAGTGCCAACCCCATGCGGTCGATGTGAGGGTGACATAGAACGACTTTATGCATTTCCAGCAGGCCCAAGCAAGAGCGAGTTCTCAATACTTATCAGCCACTATCACCGTCATGGTCATCATCGGGTTTGCAATATCTTTGGATTAGTGTCCTGGGGCTACCGCAATAAACTGGGGGGCTTAAAACAACAGGAATTCATTCTCGACCAGTCATTGAGGCCAATAATCTGAAATCAAGGTGTCACAGGGCCTCCCTCCCTTCAGAAGCTCTAGGGGAGGCTACTTCCTGCCTCTTGCAGCTTCTGGTGGGTCCTTGGTTGGTAGCTGCATCACTGCGCTCTCTGCCTGTCTTCACATGGCCATCTCCGTACATGTCTCCCGTGTCTCCTCCTTTTCTGTCTGATATAAGGACACCCTCACCCTAATCCGGTCTGACCTCATTCTAACCAATTATATCTGCAAAACCTCTATTTCCAAACAAGGTCTCAGTCTGAAGTTTGAGGTGGACATGAAGTTTTGAGGGGCACTATTCAACCCATTTTTGACCTGACCCTTGGAAAGCCAAGAGGACTAGGGCCATTTGGTGGAAGTGGCTTGACTATAGTCCACAGCCAGAGCCAGGCCCTGAAACCAGGTCTCAGCTCTTGCCCAAGCCCCTACTGTGTGTTCATCCCACGCTCCTGCCCGGGCACTGGGAGGGAGGCTGAGGGGCCCGCCACACCTCTGTGCATGCCTGCTTCCGAGAGGAAGAGATCACGTCTTCCTGATGTTTTGAGTGGTAAACACAGGCTCACCGTGCCACACGGGCATGTTCATTGGGGCGTCCTGAGCACAAATGCAGGTTCCTATTCCTCAGGGAGCAGAAGAGCAACACACAGAAATGACTTCTTGTCATCAATTCATCAAAGTGTGGGCAAGCCAGCCGGGAGCCAGTTGACCATAGTGTCCCCTCTGAGCACTGCCTTCTGCTCCTTCCCCAGCGCTCCCTCCACCCTTCGCTCTTCAGAAGCTGCAGCTGCCTCTCACTGACACCCAGACCTGGGACGCCTGCTACCATGAATGAGAATTCCATCATCCCCAGCCTGAAGCCCATCGTCCTGAAGGACATACTGTGTGCTGGCTTCGAGGGTGGCCAGAAGGAGGCCTGCAAGGTGAGCATGCACCCCCAGTGGGGGCCCCAAAGCAGACCAGGGCAACGTGTTTTTTTTTTAAATACAAGGGTCAATTCAAAAAGAAAAGTTCCTGAACCCTGTCTTCCTTTCAAATATCACAAACTGTTATCAGAACATGGAACGCCTGCAAGTGTGCGTAAGCAAACAGCGACATAGCCCTCTCCAAGGCCTTTCCTTTGGGGCCAGCGATGCCTTTCCCCAAAACGACACATGGAGGCTTTAGGCCAAGTTTCCTGAGGAGCAGGTTCTGCTGAGCTGGGTTGGTCTTGTCTTTCCTCGGCTGCTCTTATTAGCAAAACAGACTTTATCTCCCGTTGCCTCTTAGTATTGTTTTATCTCAGATTTTTTTCATCAAAAAAGAAACAAACGGTACAGCCAGCAACACAGAAGTTCTCCTCTGAGCCCTTATGCTGAAAAACACAGTTTTATGCAGAGAATAAGCTGCTCCTGCTTGTCCCACCTGCCAGGGATTTTGTCCCTAATTCCTGAACCAGCCCACCCCGCCACTGCTGCTCTGTGCACTAGATCTGCTCAGCAGCACTGAAGAGAGGTTGATGGGCCTGAGGAGACTGCAAACCTCAAGTCCCCTCCCGTGTAAGGAGGGCAGTTGCCCTGAGCAGTCCAGCTTCCGGCCCTGCGCTTCTGGATTTCTTCTTTCTCCCCAGGGTGACTCTGGAGGCCCCCTGGTCTGTGACATCGGTGGCATCTGGACCCAGGCAGGGGGAGTGAGCTGGGGGTCTGACTGTGGCCACCCCAAGAGGCCAGGTGTTTACACCAACGTCAGAGTCTGCACCACACGGATTATTGGCACAATGCAGAACTCAGCCCCAGATGACAGAAGCTTCTCTCCAAGCCTTGCTGGGTCCGTTCCCACTGCCCTGTTGTTGTTTCCGGGGGGCACCGTCTCCCTGGGGCTCGCCTAACCATGCAGCTCCACCCTCAGACCTTCGACCTCACATTTCAAACCCATGCCCTCCCTCTGCTCCCTGCCAGGAATGCAGGATGCAGCTTCTCACAGGGACTTCTCCCCAGGCCTTCCCCAGAAAGCTGCCTTCCTCCATCCACCAAATCCTTTGTCCTCCAGGGACCTTCTCTGGCCCTTTCCCCTCAGAAAGCCCCCCATTGTAATACCCTCATGTCTCTCCCTCTTCGGACCTCTCATGTGCCCCCACAGGCACTGAGCTGCCCTCTCACCCACCCTGCCAGGTTGGGCTCCACCTCCACTTCCCCAGGAACAGAGCCTAGTGTTTCCTGCTTCTCGCCCACCATCCCAGGCTGAGTCCCAGCATGCACCTCGGCTCAGGGATTCCTTCGGGGGTTTCTGAGACTCTTTGGAATGGCAGTTTCCAGCCCCCCAGTGCTGGGCTGGTCCCTTTGTAGGCATGTCTGTCTGAAAGGCAATAAGATGACCTGGCAGAGGGCCATACCTATAGCAGATGTCCTGCCCATGCCTCAGGACCTGGAAGGGTGTATGTGAAAGAATCTCCCAGTAGTGCCGAGAGGTACACATTACTATTATTCCCATTTTTCAGATGGGAAAAATGAGGGTTGCAAGCTGCTTGCCTGAGTCCACTCTCCCCAGCAGCCATGTCCCTAGACTCAGTGGGTGGCAGAGCAACACATCCGGGAGGTTCTGGTGTCAGAACAGGGAGTCAATCCAGGGTTATGAGTAGACCTGGGGTATTCAGTCAGTGTCATGGACAGACTTGGGGTTCCTGGAGTCAGGGGCCAGGCTGAGCGTGAATCCATGTCACCCTGGGCATGAATGGCCAAGGCTTGGGCCAGGCTGAGCTTGCTCTCCATCTCTCCAGGGAAGCCAGGGAACTGGCTATAGTATGCCAGCTGGCGTCTGCAGGAGGGAGCACAGGGCTGGGATCTCAGACCTCGGCGGGTGTGTGAATGGGGGGCCCTGTGGACAACTTCAGAGGGCAGAAGAGACAGGAGGAGGGAAGGGCAGGTTGAAACCTTTTGGATAGGAGCTTCAGCCTCTGTCCCAGGACACCCTGAACCCTTCAACCTAAGCCTGGTTCTCCCACCCATGGCTGGAGTGGTCACACCCTTCAACGGCTCTCACCTCCTCTCTGGGGCAGCATGCCAAGGACCCTCTACCCTCCATGGCCCCCGCCTTGGAGTCAACGGGCACTCCAGTTGGGGCGCTGCTGCTAGTGCAGCTGTTGGCGGGAGTGCCTGCTTGGGAGGACTCCCAGAAGCCAGTGCGGACGGAGTCACTCATCATTGTGAGTTCCACAGTGTCTCGGGTGGTGTTCTGGGCATAGAGGCACAGCCTTCCTGGGACCCCCATGCAGAGTCACTGGTCACAGGGACACTGGGATGGACAACCACTGGGGTATCTCTCACTCCCGTGTTGGTGATTTCCTTACCCCAGGAATGTGTTTGAAAGATCCTGTCCACCTTTCAAGATTTAATCCGGAGGAGGAAGAGGAGGAGGAGGAGGAGGAGAGGAGCGGAGGCCTGCCACCAGGGGCAGCCCGGGCAGGCGGGACTACCCTGTCTGCCTCCTCAGGAAGAGACTAGGCCCAGGGCCCTCATTCCCCAAAGCGAGTCTTGTAAGGGCCTCTCCTTCCTGCACCAGCCTAACCACCCTGCCCCGACAGGCCTCGGTGAAGAATGGTAGTGCTTTCATAGCGCCCTGGCTTCGGGCCAGGTCCTTGCTCCCTCCAGGAGTGGGCAGCAAGCAGGGCAGCCGGGATCCCAGCGCTGCAGACAAGAAGGAGACGGTCGCCCTAACCAGTTTGGCTCAGTGGATAGAGCGTCGGCCTGCAGACTCAAGGGTCCCAGGTTCGATTCCGGTCAAGGGCATGTACCTTGGTTGCGGGCACATCCCCAGTAGGAGGTGTGCAGGAGGCACCTGATGGATGTTTCTCTCTCATCGATGTTTCTAACTCTGTATACCTCTCCCTTCCTCTCTGTAAAAAATCAATAAAATTTATTTAAAAAAAGGAAGCGGATGGTTTAGGTGCATCGGTTCCTGGGCCATGTGAAGGGGGTGTGGCTGACCCAGCGCCAGGAGAAACTCAAAGCTGGGCGCCGCAAGGTCAGAAAGGTCAGGTGTTCCCCCAAGCCCTTTGACCCAGAAAGGTCAAGCTTGCAGCAGGTGGCAGCCAGGTTCCCGTCTCCCCCAGGGGGCGCCTCAGCCAGGCCCCGGAGCAGCCAGGAGCAGAGGGGGCGCCACAGGGCGGGAGAGGAGGCCATGGGCGCGCCGGTGGCGGGGCTGCTGCTGGTGCAGCTGCTGGTGCGAGTCGAACCTGACATGCTGGGTGAGATGCCGGCGCCCTAGGGGTGGCGGGGCAGGGTGGGGGGCACGGAGGCCCAGGGACGCTCACCTTCTCGCCTCCCCTCAGGGTGGCCGGAGCAGGAAACGCTGTTTGCAGGTAAGGCGCCCAGGGCGCTCGCTCCCCTGCTCAGGACACCTGGGCCGGGGCGCACAGGGCGCCTCACCTCCCGTCTCTCTCGCCCCAGGTTTCGAGAACTCGTCGTTGCTCGCATGTAACTGATGGGCCCCTGGGGGGAGGGGCGGGCGCCCGCAGACCCCGTGGGGGGCGGGTCCCCACGGCCTCTGCTCCCTCCGCTGCGTGACCCCAGGCTGCGCGCGTTTTCCGGGGAAGCCCCTTCCCTTCGCGCTGGCTCCCGGGTGGCCGGGGCGGGCGGACGGGCCTGTCTCCTGCGGCTCAGTCCAACTCAGTCTGTCCATCCCAGGGCCATGTGGACAACGGGCCGTAGAGACGCGTGTGGTGGGCGGAAAGGACGCGATCATCGGGCGCTGGCCCTGGCAGGGCAGCCTGCGCCTCTGGGGTTACCACTCCTGCGGGGCGAGCCTGCTCAACCGGCGCTGGGTGCTCACAGCCGGGCACTGCTTTGAAAGGTGAGCTGGGGGTTGTGGTTCGGGGCACGGGACCCTGCGCCTGCGCCTGCACCTGCACCTGCACCTGCACCACCCTCTTTGTGTGCGATGGGACCCTCGTGTTCTTCTGAACCCAGGCCCCACTGCAGATGGTAGCCCCGCAGGGGACTCTTCAGTTTTTCCCAGAAGGGTCTTCCAGAACATTCCCCTGCACATTTGTGTGTTTTGTTCTGTTCTCTTGTTCTCTTCTCCCCAAGTGGCATCAGTAGCCTCCACCTTCCTCCCCCCACCTCCCAGTGGAGGTGCCCCACAGCGGGGAGGAATGAGCGAGGTGGGTGAGTGCTGGTCACAGAACCTGGCCTGTGGCAACAGTGGCCCCCGGAAGCTGTTTTGTTTTGTTTAATTCTCACCTGAGGATATTTCCCATTGATTTTTTAGGGAGAGAGAGGGAAAGACAGAGAGAAACATCGATGTGAGAGAAACACATTGATAGGTCACCTCCTGCAGGAGCCCTGACCAGGGCCCAGCTGGGGAGGAGCCTGCAACCAAGGTACCTGCCCTTGACTGGAATCAAACCCGGGACCAACGCTCTATCCATTGAGCCGAAGTGGCTAGGCCCTGGAAGCTGTTCTGACTGCACTCTGCTGAGTGTCCGTCCCCCTTGGGCATCTGTGCATCTGCTCGTTGTTGTTCGAGGCTGTGAGAGGGGACAGGCTGGTGGAGTGACTGGACAGATCCCTCCTGCCCCATCCCCACCCCCCAAGTTCCCAGTTTCTGGGATTTGGGTTGCAACCTCTCTGATCAACCTCTCACCGCTTGTTTTTATTTTAATGTTTTTATTGATTTCAGAGAAAGGAAGGGAGAGGGATGGAAACATCAATTATTAGAGTGAATCATTGATCGCCTGCTTCCTGTACACCCCTCACTGGGGATCGAGCCTGCAACCCGGGAATGTGCCCTGACCGGGAACGAACCATGACTCCTGGTTCATAGGTCTATGCTCAACCACAGAGCCCCAGCAGCTGAGCTCAGCACCCTTGGGAGTAGCCCCCAGGTGTGCTCAGGTGGCTGACGCTCTGATAAGGCCTCCTAACTGCTCTCTCCTCTCTGCCAGGAGTACTAACCCTGGTACGTGGACAGTCCAGTTTGGCGAGCTGTCTGCCGCGCCATCTATCTGGAACCTGCAGGCCTACCGCAACCGTTACCAGGTGGAGCAGATCGTTTTGCACCCCAACTATCTGGGGGCGTCATCCTTTGACATTGCCATGCTGAGGCTGGCCTCGCCCGTCACCTACACTAAATACATCCAGCCCATCTGTGTCCTCACCACTTCTTCTGAGTTCCAGAACCGGACTGACTGCTGGGTGACCGGCTGGGGGGACATCCAAGAAAATGAGGGTGAGGCGGGGGACAGGTGGGGGGTCTAGGGCAGGGGAGCAGGGGTATGGTTCACCCCCTGTTCTAGCTGCACCAGCTGGGCCCCTCTGTGGGCCTGGTCAGCATTCTCTTCTCACCCGCTCTTGCTCCCCTGAAAGGGCAGGACTTGCTGTGCCCACACTCAGGTCCCTCTTCCCCCCCAGAGACTGAGCCAGAAGCTGGTGGTGAGAGGGAGGCCAGCTTAGCCCAGGCTATCCTCCCAGCGTGCAGGCGTGTTGGGGGTGGAAGGGCATGTCAGAAAGGCCCCACCCTGGTGCTCACCCCTCCCCCAGCCATCCAACCTCCCCACTCTGCCTCCTCCATACCTTCTTGATCTACCCACGGTGGCCTGCTCTCCTGGGATGCTGAGCCCATTTCTCTAGCCTCAAAATGTCAAGCTACCCTCCAACCCTGGCTCTGCAGGCGGGTCTTTGAGTCAGTCTCAGCCGCCACCTGCTTATCTCTCACCACGAACCCCCCTGAAACCGCTGGGCACAGTCTCCCTCCAGGTTCCCTGGGGTGGGGTGGGGGGCACAGGCCCTCCACCTGGACTGCCCCTTACCCTGCTCCCTGGCCTGGCCCGTTCCTGCCTCAGCCTTGACAGTGGTAATAATAACAGCGGAAGCTCCTGCCTGCACACTGTGCAGGGCACCGCCCGTCTTCCTTCAGGAGCTTACCTGCAAATGAGGCTGGGAACATTCATACCCACTTCACAGATGGGCAAGCTGACAAGGGAATGGAAATTGCCCAAGACCCCAGAAGGGTCATTGGAGCAGCCAGGCCTGTCTGTGTGGTCACACATCTGGAATTGGCAGAGGGGATAGAGAAGTCAACACTAGGCTTGCCTCCCTCTGGAGTTGGGGTCCTTTCCTTTCCTGTAGAAGAGGCTGGATAAAGCACCCCTGCCGTCCACCTCCCTGGCCTCAAAGGGCTGCAGGGAGGCCCAGCCAGTCAGACTGTCCCCTCCCTCCCTGGCCCAAGGCCAACAGGTGTAATATTGCTCCTCACCCATGAGGTGCTGGATGCCAGGCCTGAGCAGAGGACTCATCGAGGCACCATGGTCGCCCCAGGGACCCTGCCCCCCCCCCCCCCCCCCCCCCCCCCCCCCCCCCCCCCCCCCCCCCCCCCCGGGGACCGACGCCTTTCCTCCCAACCAGGTGGCAGAGGAGAGTCTCAGGACGCTCTCTCTTTCTGTCTTTCAACTCCTCTGTAGACCTCCCGTCTCCCTACACCCTCCAGGAAGTGGAGGTCAGCATCATAAACGCCACCATGTGCGACCACATGTACAAGCAGCCTTCTTACCGCTACGACATCTGGGGAGACATGGTTTGCGCTGGCGATCCTCAAGGCAGCAAGGACGCCTGCTTCGTGAGTCCCTCCCCACCCCAACCAGAGCCTTCTGGGTCCTAGTCTCTCACCAACCCAGCTCCAGGCTCGAGAGGCGCCTGTATCGTTTGATCCTCATGGCAACATGAGGAGTTGAGACTATGGCCCCCGTGTGCAGAGACAGAAACTTGGGCGCTTCCTGGGGGAGGGGGAGGATTTACACCCAGTTTTCCCAGCTCTGCAGCCCCTCCTGCTCTCCCTACCTCTCTGCTAACTCCTCCTGCCCCGCCCCAGGCCCTGCTCACACATTCTGCTCCCCAGGGTGACTCAGGTGGACCCTTGACCTGCCAAAAGAAAGGGCTGTGGTATCAGGTTGGAATCGTGAGCTGGGGAGTGGGCTGTGGTAGGCCCAACCGACCGGGTGTCTACACCAACATCAGCAGTCACTTCAAATGGATGCAGACACTGATCGCCCGGAGCGGCATTCCCAGGCCATCCCCATGGCTGCTGCTGCTGCTCCTTCTCCTCCTCTGGGCTGGCCCGTCCCTGCAGCCTGCCTGAGCCCAGCGGAGCCCTCAGAGGCAGGGCCATCTGCTGCATCAGGCCCCGTCTCCCGTCCTATTTCTAATAAACACATTTGCATGTTCTAGTGGCTGCCGAGCATTCTGTGGACTCCAGGCGGCTTCCTGGACCCCCTCATACTCACTCGTGTCCTGCCCACCCCAAGACTACTCCCTACCTCCTAACTCTCTCCCCACCCACCTGTACTATTACAGGGTTGCAAACAGCAGAACCGGCTCAGGGTCATTCAATCAGGAAGATAATTTGTGGAAGGACATTAGCACCAGGGTACCAGGGCGCCAGGAAGACTGGGGGGGAGGAGGTGGGGGAGGGAGACTGTGGCAGAAACACTCCCAAGCACCCCAGTGCTCACGCTGGTGGCCCCATCACACAGATGTCAGGTGCTCCTGGTCTTAATGAGGTCCCCCAAATGCTGACTTGGGAACAGGGCTGGGGTGCAGGTCATTTATTTGGGAGGTGCTACCGAAAAGCTCTAGTGCAGCGGTTCTCAACCTGTGGGTCATGACCCCTTTGGGGGTCGAACGACCCTTTCACAGGGGTCACCTAAGACCATGCTGTCTATCAGATATTTATATTACGATTCAAAACAGTAGCAACATTACAGTTATGAAGTAGCAACGAGAATAATTTTATGGTTGGGTCACCATCTGAGGAACTGTATTTAAAGGGTCAGAAGGTTGAGAACCACTGCTCTAGTGGGAAGTGGGGGAACCAAGGCAGAGAGAGAGGGACCCAATGACATTTGCACGAAAGAAGAAGCTGCTGTGTGAGCAGCTGAGGCACAGTCCCGCTGGAGCCCTCTGGGAAGCCACAGGGAATGTGCCCCAGCTCGGGCTCCTGGGGGACAAGGATGCTGGGTGTGGGCACTTCTCTCCTGGCCACCATGGGATTCTGCTGATGGGACTCAATGAAGGGCCTGAGATGGGAGTTTTTCCTGGATTATCCGGGTGAGCCCCGTGAAGCAGTCAGAAGAGGAAGTCCGAACGATGTGACAGGAAAAGGACACAACCCACTCTTGCTGGCATTGAAGACAGAAGGGGCACAAGCCAAGGCCTGAGGGCGGCCCCAGGAGCTGGCAAAGGTGAGGTAATGGTTTCTCCAGAGTCTCCAGATAGGCATGCAGCCCTGCTGATGTCGTGGGGTTTGTTGTTGTTTTTTTTTTGTGTGTGTGTGTGTGTGTGTGTGGAGGGGGGTAAATAAATTCTTTTTTAAAAAAATAGTTGATTTGATTTCAGAGAGGAAGGAAGAGGGAGAGAGAGATAGAAATATCCATCCACAATGAGAGAATCATGGATCGGCTGCCTCCTGCAAGTCCCCCACTGGGGATTGAGCCCACAACCCAGGCATGTGCTCTTGACTGGAATCAAACCTGGGACCCTTCAGTCCGCAGGCCGACACTTTATCCACTGAGCCAAACCAGCCAGGGCTGATACCGTGGTTTTAGTCAGTGAGATACTTGTAAGAATTCTAGCCTACAAACTTTAAGGCAATAAACCTGTGCTGTGTTAGGCCACTAAGAGAGTTACCGCAGCAATAGAAAAGTAACATTACGTAAGCCCGCATCCTTGCAAGTCCAGGGTGAAAACTCAGAAAATCGAAGATGCAGAATTCAAAACCGGTGAAACTCATCCAGTGGGACCTGAAAAGAGGTTCAAGGTGACCTTGTGGTGGGGCAATCAGAAGAGTGAGTCACAGGCTCCAGGTGTGAAGCAGATGGGACTGGAGAAATAGAATAAACAAGAAATTGCAAGAAAAACGACAATCAGAAATGCGGGGAGTGAAGGAGTCAGGACTCAAGGTCCAAATGCAACAAACTCAAGGTCCAAAACGAAACAGTATGTCCTCCAGCTTCTAGCCAGGAAACGGCCAGGCTGACCCAGCCGGGCCTGGGAAAGCAAGTTCCCATCAGGTCCACCAGGCACCACGCACCTGACATGAGGTGGAAGTGGGAGAGGGCTGGCGGTTCAGAGGGGCCCTGAGGACAGAAGAAGGGTGGAGAGAGGAAGCCCCCTAGTGGCATCCCCATGACTTCGCACAACTCCCTGGTGGGTCAGAATAGCAATTTTGAGGAGAGCAGAGGTTCCAGGCGCCTGCACTCACTCCCAGCTGGCTGGAGAGGTTAAGGTTGGAGGTCCTCAGTGTTTGGGGAGACGGAAAGCTCCCCCGGGGGCCAGACTAAGCCCCTGGGGGGATGGAGCAGGAAGGTCCTGGGAGTGGGCAGCAGGACCCCATCATGTCCCCAGCCCTGTTGGCTCAGGCCCAGCCCACAGGCTCACTGCTGCCCAGGAGGGCGTGAGCCCTGCATGATCCCTTCCTGGAGAGCAGCAGCCGGACCTGCGCCCTGGCCTGGCCAGGAGCCTGCGGGGCCAGCAGGGATGGCCCAGGAGCATCTGCGTCAACACCAGGAAGACAGGTAAGCCCAGCCCAGTGGCGGCATTGGGTGAGGGCACCCTAGGTATGGCTAGGGGAGAACAGGACAGCTGACTAGGCCACCCAGGGCCCAAAGGCCCCTATGGGACCCAGACTAGGAGCCCCAGGCGCACTGCAGGCCTTACTGTGCAGGGGGGGATGAAGTGGGGGTGAAGTGGGGATGAAGTGGGGGTGGAGAGTGCAATTCCCTTTTCCTGGAGCCCAGACAGACCGGGGCCTGTTGGCCTGCCCTCAAGAACATCATCTCCTCATTGGGGTGACGGCCAGTCAACAAATAAATGAACCAAACCAAGAAATATTCATACCTTACCTGTCCTCCAGGTTCCTAGGGGAGGCTGGCCGCAAAGCTGGGCCAGACTGGGAAAGGGGAGATGACCTGGGTGGGTGGGTCCTCTGGGCCCCTCTGCTGAGCAGTGTGGGGGCTGGGTCTGGCCCTACAGAGATTCCTGGGGTGCGTCCTGGACAAAGTCCTGGATGGCCTCTGAAGGTCTCATCTTCCCTGACCCTCCTGGTGGAGGAGGGTGGTTCCCCACACACCTGGGGGCACAGGGCTCTGCCGCAGCCAGGCCATTGTACAGTTTTGGACAATGTTCCCTCCTGGCCCTGGGGGGGCTCCTGGGGACAGAGTCAGAAGAAGAGATGCTAGCGATGCAAAGAGAGTGAGGGTGGTGCTGCCCTTAACCCGGCTGCCTCCTGCTCCAGGAGGAATTCCTGGGACCCTTCTATTGTTCCCTCCCCCCCACCCCCCCCACCCCATCCCCCGCATAGGAGCAGGGGGCTGCAGCCAGCCATCTCTCAGTCCCTACCCCACACTGGCCCTCCCTCCCTCACACCTGATCCCTCTCAGCGTCTGCCTCTGGAGAACCTCAGAAACAAGCGAGTCCTTCCCTTTTCCCTCTAGGGAGACCCTCTCTTATCTGAAGAAACAGCTCCCTCAGGCTATCAGGAGACCCGGCGGATGGCCCTGTGGACATTATTTGGATTTAGACATGTCCCAAACTGTATAGCAGTCTTCCAGAGTGGCTGTACCAATTTTGTGTTTCCACCAGCAATGAATGAGAGTTCAACTTAGTGGTGTTTTTTTTAAATATAGATATATATTTTTATTGATCTCAGAGAGGAAGGGAAAGGGAGAGAGACAGAAACATCAATGATGAGAGAGAATCTGATCAGCCACCTCCCACACGCCCCCCCCACCTCCCCATCCCCCCCACCCCCGCCATTGTCATCAAGCCCACAACCCAGGGATGTGTCCCTACTGGGCGTTGAACTGTGACCTCTTGGTTTATAGGTTGACACTCAACCACTAAGTTGTTTATAAAAAACAACTTAGTTTTTTATATCGAAAACTCTGTACCTACCCTATAGACTGTTGTGAGAATGAAATGAGTGAATACAGCAAATGCTTAACCATACCTGGCATAGAGTAAGCACTAAGCTACTGGCGTCATTATCATCATCTCAGCCCAGCAGCAGGACTCAGAGGGAGAGAGCTTCCAACTCCTGAGGCCCCAACATGGAAATGAGCCAAGATGACCATCGTACTCCCCCTTCTCCAGGCTGATCCTAGCGCAGCCCAGCCCTCCCCCTCACGTATGGATCCTCATCAGCAGTAGTTCCAACAGAACGTTATTTCCAAGAAATGTTAATGGGCTTTATTTGTAAAAGACTCCGTGGACACCGATTTTTGAGAAAGCTACATTAGTGTCTTTGTTGCAGGACTTCTTGATGACTTTGCATGCTAAAATGCATCAGGAAACTGTAAGAGGACATATGATAGGTAGAATTCGGCAAACTTGGAACCCTGGTTTTGGAGGAGTTTCATAAGGGACGTGTGAGATTCTGCCCCATGGTCTCTAGGGCCAGACTGGATCTTCAAGATTCCTTGGGTCCCTCCCTCCTGTAAGATGTCCTGATCAGACATCCTCCATCTTCTCAGGTGGATTCTTCTTTGGTAAAATCACATTCCTTTCTGGACCCGTCCCTGAGCTGTGGCTCATCCAACAGGAGGGGGCGCTGGGGAGCTGAAGCGTCGCTGCCCAAGAGCTCATTAGGAAATGGCAACCAGTTCTCGGTCCTCAATGGATATTTGCTCAATAAAGCGTATGTAAAAACGGGGGTAACTTAAGGTGACTGAATCAATGCTTATTTCCAGTCTATGTTGCGATGACCCCAGTCCCCTGCCTCCCCGTTCCCATCGCCCCCGTTCTCAGTCTCCAGCTGAGCAGCCTCACTCTGCAGAGCCCTTCTTCAGTGATGTCTCCCTTCCTCTCATCTCCAGAAGGTCTTTCCCTTTCTGAGCCTATGACCACATGCAAAGCTACGTATCCAGATGATCTACCTGCAAAGGAGTTGTGTTTTCCCCTTTTAATCAAGCCTCCTTTGCAGGTGAGAGATGGATCGTGGCTTGAAGAAGAATTTGCACACACCCTGTCTTTCACAGTCTGATCACACTGCCGCCCTGGACAACTGTTTAAGAGAATGGGAGGACTGGTTCTGTCATTTCAGAACCAGGCTTCTTGGCAAAGTAAAAATAGCTGTATGGTGATTATAATATTAATGCATTCTGTTTAGAAGTAAGCATAAGAAAAAAACTTTTGAAAATCAGCAGAACCGAGGGAGAAACAAGATGGCGGCATAGGGTGGACACCGTAAATGCAGCTGTGAACAACTATTTCAGAAAAACCTCGAAAAGAACACACGGAAACCACTCGCACCCACAGGACGGCTGGCTGAGTGAAAATCCTACAACTAGAGAAGAGTCTGAGACTCAGAGGAGCGGCAGAAGCAAAGTACAGAGGTACGGAGGCGCGCG